>JAAKBH010001117.1:0-50520 GCA_019776075.1 Amaranthus palmeri
TATAATATATATATATATAGATATAATATATATATATATATATATATATATATATATATATATATATCTATAATATATATATATATATCTATATATATATATATATTTACTAGTGAACATAGAACTCTTAAATTCATTCGTACATTAGTTTTCATGCCCCCATTTAGCATTCTCTTTCATTTTACTTTCATTATTGTGTGCTTCCAATAAAATTAGAAAAAGAAAAAAACAAAAATATATATGAAAATGGAAGGCCTAAATTGAAGGAACATGATATTCTATGAGCCAAAGGATAAGTTATTCTAAAAATGAAGAATCATTATCCAATTTTTTTGTCAAGAAAAATATAGGAAAACTCCAATGAACATCTTCTATGATTATTATACCAATTTCCCTTCAAATTTCATTCTTTGCACCTCTTTTTTCACCCACAATTAATCATCTTATTCCTTCATAAATGTAAATTTACCACCATGAAAAACCTAAAATTAAAAATCCAAGAAATGGGTATTGACATGAATGATGTAAAAATCTTAATAAATTCATGTTTCCAATATTTAATAAAAACATGTTATGAATGGGCAAAAGATCACCCATTAGTTTCATTTGTTCTATTGTTCTTCTATGTTTTATACATTTTATTCCCTTATGTTTTCAACCTTCTATTTTACACTTTCCCATTAGTAGTTTGCTTAGCAATCCTTATTGGAGGACCAAGATTTAGATTGGATGATAAACAAGAAAATCCCAACAAAAATGATGCATCAAAAACAAAGAATACATGTGATTTTACATCCATTTTTGATCAAAATAATCGACGCCCATATTTACAAACACAAATGAGTAGAAGAACATTTGGTAAAACAAACAAAAACAACACAGAAAACACAATAAAAACACAAGATTTTAGTCCTAACCATTCAGATACAGAGTCACAAACAGATGAAGAAGAGGATCAAACACAAAATTTAAAGAAAAACAAGCTTGTTGTAGAATGGACAGAAGACGATCAGAGAAATTTAATGGATTTAGGTTCATTAGAACTCGAACGAAACAAGAGATTAGAGAGTTTAATTGCGAAAAGAAAAGCAAGAAAATTGTTAAGTATGCAACCCAGAAGACCCCATTTTTACCCATTTGATGATCATGATCATAATTTAGGAGTGGGGGTGGGGCCCATTGTTGTATCAAAAGGAAAAGGGGTGATGGATGAATTAAGTTTAAATGAAGTTGAAAATGAACATAATCATCAACCAGGATCAGCTCCTTGTGTGTTGCTTCCTACATCAAGGAATCCTTTTGATCTACCTTATGATCCTCTTGAAGAAAAGCCTGTTCTTACAGGAGGTTGTTTTGATGATGATGATTTCTTTATGACTGAAGAACAAGCTAAGGATCGTAATATGACCCATGATTTGGATTTGGAGGATCCTGTTGGGAATTCTGTTTTTGGTTTTTTGACAAAGCCTAGGATTGGGTCGGATAAACCCGGATTTACACGCTTTAGAAGGGAATCTGGTAACTTTCTTTTATCTTTGTATGTCAATTGGTGCGTTTGAGTTTGTCAAATAGTTTTTCGGTTCATTTTTGACTTTTTGTCTGTTGGCAAATCAAATAACCAAAACATATATTTGACAAATATCTTTTAAAGCGAAAACCAAATAAATTTTAGTGAATACTTTTTTTAATTTGTTTTTGCCTTTTTAACCTCTCTTTTTCCCATAAAGAGCAAATAGCTAATATATAAAAACAATAATTTTAAACCTAACATATCCTAAACAAATAACTAATAAAGAGCAATGGTCAAACATTTTTTGTAACTTACTTAAATCTTAATTTTAAGATATGCAACTATCTCTGCAAATATAAGATGTGACTTTAAGTCATGGATGGACCCAATTTAGGGGTTTTTAAGATGTAGTATTAAGGTCTCGAACTCAAGACCTATTGCTAAATATGAATACTTTAGTATCACTAGGTTACAACGCTCACTCTTCGTAATTTTTTATTTTAATCTTATTACGACTAATATTTTATGAGAGCAATTATAATTATTGACTATTTAATTAGTTTTCCTATAATATTTTATATTTCAACCCTACTTTTTCTGTTCGTCCTCCCTCGACCTCCTCTTCGTTTCCCATTGCCACCCAACGCTACACTTACTGTTTGCTGCAGCCGCCTGTCGAGGTGAACGTCCATGAACCGCCAAAGCATATACACGTCAATTATCTGCTTTGGGTATAATTTTATGATAACATCAATATTGCGTATGTAAATTGCAATTTATGAGTATTTTTGATTTGGGTTCAATTTTATTTAGCTAATAATAATGATAAAATCAATTTTTTTAATGTGTGATTTGGGTATTATTTGTTTAAATTGTTTATAAATTAGAATTTTAATTTGTTTTAAATTATGATAATTTCAATTTTCTTTACTTGTTAATGAGAATCAAAACGCTTTTGTTAAGTTCGCAACCTCATATTTCAAGTTTTAGGTCCGCCACTGCTTTAAGTCATAACGGAACATAACATTTCCGATCCAAACAAAAGAATTAAAGCACAACTCTAATTTGATTTGACTATTTTATGCAAGTTTTGTATTGATAATTTTGTTTTGTTGTTTTTTTTACTCTAATAATAATAATATTTATACATTGCAATTTGTTTATTAAAGATGCGGAGGAAAAATTCAAGGAAATGCTAGAGCAATTGACATTTAATAAAGAAGGTAACACTAACTTAATTGATTTGTTATTTCAAAAAAAAAAAAAAAAAACTTAATTGATTTGTAAATGTGTAATTCTAACTATATGTATCTTATATTTCTACGTTACAGTCAATTTGTTATATTTAAAGCAGTAAATGTTAACATAAAAATAAGGAAAAATTATAAAAAAAAAATTTATCTATAGGTCTATTTGCAAAGAATTACCTTATTTATTTTGTTTTCAAAAAAAATAACTAGTGTAATATATTTCTCTGCAAATGACTACTGCATAACTGAACACGTTAATTGACTGTTAAGTTTGAGAGTTTGACGTCATTTTTGCCTACACGTAAAAAGATATTTAACGTCATTTTTATCCATCATAACGATGATTTTTCAAAACACGGACGTCACAATTATTCTTAAGGGATAAACCCTTTTAGAAATCGTCGAAACAATTACTTATTCACCTATTTTTCAACACGTGACGAAAAAGATATTTAACGTCATTTTTACCATCATAATGATATCTTTTCAAAAACGGACGTCGTGATTATTTTTATAGGGTAATTCTTTCGAAAATTCTGTCGAAACAAGTACTTATTCACCTATTTTTTATCACATCCTTCAAAAGAGTCATTTTGGTTAGAAATGTAGATGCAACATATCTTTCTGATGCATGGTACTAAATATTCCACTTTGGATTAATACTATGACAAGAGCCAAATTCAACCAAAAAGTTTAAACTAATAATTAAATCATGTAATTTTAAATGCTCTAGCATATAGAATCATTATATTTTCGTTGGTTTTAATTGGGTCTTTTAATCTATATGTAGAGAATCAACAGACAATACATTTCTCGGAAGAGCTACCTCCAAAAGGTGAGCATATTTTCATGGATGAATGAACCAAATATATTCTATCCTTTTTTATTTGTGTCATGTTTATGATTCACCATCATTAGGGCATTAGAAGATATTTGGCATGTGAGAATGAAGATTAACGACCGGTTAGAATTAGAATGATATTTTAGTAGGAGACTTAAATTAAGACTTTGACAAATAATAAAAAAGAATAAGGAATTAAAAAAATTAATTATATTACAAACTTGTCTCTATAACTCTTTACTTTTCTGTATTTTCATTAATGACAAAGATATTTTTATATAACTTATTCAAATCTCAACTCAAATTATTATCCTCTCCCTCTAAAACATTTTTTATGAAACTTTCCCCCTTCCCAATTCTCAACCCTCAACATTTACTTATTTAATTTTTCTCTAACAAGCAAGAAACTTTCTATTATCCTACCCCAAAAACTCATATCCCTAATATGAACACAAAAACTTGCGTAAGACCGTCTTATTCTAAGACCAGAATTGGGCCGATCCATTTTCAGGCGTGTGCATCACACATGCTCCAGATTTCAATTTTTTTGTTTTTTTCATTTTCTGGAAATTTTTCAATTTGGACCTTAAAGGTATCAATTTTGACCTTAAAGATATCAATTTCAACGTAAAGTACTTAAACATATCAATTAAAGTAAAAATTTCAATAACAACATACAATTCATTACTTATCACTGTCCATTATTACCAAATATGCATCAATTATATGGTCTTATCTTGTTTTTGTTATGATGTTAACTATATCAATTATAAAAAAATAAATGAACTAGATAACAACATACAATTTATTACTTATTAGTGTCAATTATTACTAAACATACATCAATTATGAACTTATCTTATTTTTTTATGATGTTAACTATATCAATTATCAACAAAATAAATGAACTACATAACAACATACAATTTCATACTTATCAGTTATCACTGTCAATTATATTAGGTAGAAATTGGTCACTTTAACGTTAAAGTTGATCACTTATAGGTTCAAATTGAAGTTTTTTACTTTAATTGATATATTTAAGTACCACTTTACATTGAAATTGATATCTTTAAGGTCAAAATTGATACCTTTAAGAGTAAAATTGAAAAATGCCCAGAGAAATGGAAAAAGCTTATGGGCTCCATATTGGGCCACGTCTTATTCTAAGACGGTCATACCCAAGATCTCCTGCAATATGAATTACTAAAAATTTGCTTGCCATTGTTTAGAATAGAGATTAACAAGATATTAAAAAAGAGTTTTTCATCATTTATAAACATTTTCTGCTAGAATTAAAATCAAATAATTTTCTCTCATTCTCCGATTTGTCTGTTCTTAACAAAATTACATTTTAATTATAATATTTTTTGTTAACAAGTGCTCTCTTGAGAGACCGTCTTTTGTAAAGACGACTTGCAAAAGTCCAGTCCAAATCTATTTTTAGAATTGTAACAATATACATTTTCGTTAAACCATATACATTCTCTAATATATCTTTTTTCATTTAACTTCATTACAGTTACGGTTAATCCCATACAAGATCCAGAAGGCAATAATAAGAAAAACAATGAAGATGAAACCCTAAGTTCGCAACCTCTAGAAGACGAAGAATCTCAAAAATTCGAAAACCCTTTTGCCATCCACACAGAAACAGTAGACTCTGATAATCATTTTGTAAGTCTACCAGAAAAAAACCATACCCAAATTTCAAATCACCATGATAATTCGGAACAAATAACTTCTACAAGACATGATGCCGAAGGTGATAATGGTAAAGATGATGAAGAAGAAAGTTCGAGTTCATCATCAAATAGTGAAGTGGTTAGTGGATTGAATGTACATAAGAATGAGGCGTTTAGAAACTCAGTAAGAAAGGTTCTAACTTGTTTGGCATTCCCAAGGAATACAGGAATTGTAATTAAGGATAACACTATTTCACTACCTAATACTCATACTCGCCAACTCTTTACTACGGAAACTACTGCTTCTACCAATCTTTTACCCACTAAGATGCAGGTAATTAATACCATTTTATGATTATATAGACTTTATTTGTGTCACTTTTTATTTAATTTTACTTTTAATTTGTTGGTAATGTTTTTTTGTGCAAAAACTGCTATGAATAACGTTTTATGTTAACTTTGGTGTGTTGGTGACTTGGTGTACTTTACTCTAATGAGTAATGAGTCACCAATAGCAAATTGAACCAAATATGTTTGTAGGAATTGACTTATACAATTAAGTAAACACAAATTACGGTCTCTTTGAGAGACCCTCTATGATTAGGTTCGCTTAAATAGAAAAATATAATGTATATTTTTTGATAGACATTAAGAAAATTGTAAGTACTTAAGTACTTACTCCGTGGGCATTAAGAATATTATAAGTAGTCATTAAAGATATATTATGTAGGCATTAAACATGTTATAAGTAGACTAGTAGACTAACTTTCTCCGTAGGCAATAAACATATTGTAAGTAGACATTTTAAGTACTTTCTCAGTGGGCATCACGTATAT
This sequence comes from Amaranthus palmeri, assembly GCA_019776075.1. Lineage (NCBI taxonomy): Eukaryota > Viridiplantae > Streptophyta > Magnoliopsida > Caryophyllales > Amaranthaceae > Amaranthus > Amaranthus palmeri. Next base: position 6,123 of record JAAKBH010001117.1, read on the forward strand.
TGTAAGTAGGCATTAATTAAGGATATGGTAAGTGGACATTAAGGTTCAATCGGCTGGGCCTGAGAGACACCATTTGCTAACTAAATAACCACAAAAATTAATCAATGTCATATGACTATAGAGCAAGTTAATCAAACTAGCCAAAAAAAATTACGGAGCATCATTCATCCCTATATATTTAATTTGTTCTCTGCTTTCGTGAATAATACTCTTAACTATTGTTATAACTCAAAACACCAATCATTATTTAATCCTGTATATCTACAACTAACAGTATCATCATGATACTTAACCTTGTATCCCCTTAACATTATGCATTTACTTAAAATGGCCAAAACTGTAGAGAATTTCGGGGTATATTTATGTGGAAGGGATAGCAAAATAATAATGTGGACAATAAAATTTAGAGTGGTATTAAACAACTAATGCTTAAAGTAATATTAATAGCACTAGAAACATATAGCAATACAGTACACTACTACTATCTTGTAGTAGCTCACTCTTACACTTACTACAACACACTCTAAAATATTGCTCTCACTTTTGCTTTACCACTCAAAGATGTTGTGGTGGGATGATCAAAATGCAAGTGATGAGCACCCTATTTATACTACTAGAAATGCTCCAAAATTCAACAAAGGTTGGCAAGTAATTAATGCCTTTACATTTAGCCTAATAGGGAGGGGGTGATAGGAGTAGAATTTTACCACCCTTAGTTGTAAATTTTTGACTAATTTAGCATTGGTAAAAAGAGATGTGGTTGATGATATTATTTAACACTCCCCCTCAACAACCACTCTCCCTCACAGTAAGCCTTGAGGTCATTCCAAGTTGTTTACGAAACTTCTCAAACTTCGGTCCTCCAAGACCCTTTGTGAAAATGTCAGCAACTTGGTCATCTGTCTTCACTTGCTCAAGTTGGATTTCACCTCGTAGAACCTTTTCTCGAACAAAGTGATAATGTACCTCCACATGCTTAGTCCTAGCATGAAACACTGGATTTTCAGCTAGTCGTATAGCTGACTGATTATCGCAACTTAACTTAACACCATAGTCAACAGGCTGATGCAAATCCTTTAGTAGCTGGGTGAGCCATACACATTCTTGTGTTGCCATCGTTGATGCTCGGTACTCTGCTTCCGTGCTTGACAATGACACTGTTGGTTGTCTCTTACTACACCATGAAACTGCTCCAGAACCCATGTTGAACACATAACCAGTGGTTGATCGACGTGTATCAAGATCTCCAGCATAATCAGCATCACAATATCCAGCAACTTCAAAATTTCTATCATTACGGTAAAGGATACCATAATCAATACTTCCCTTGACATACCTCAATATTCGCTTTATAGCTTCCAAGTGAGGTTTCTTCGGCTTCTGCATGAACCGACTAATCACACTAACTGCATAGGTAATATCTGGTCGAGTTAGCGTGAGATAGATTAGACTTCCGACCAATTGTCTGTACATTGTCACGTCTTCTAACTCTTTACCTATGGCCGAACACAGTTTTGCATTAACCTTCATTGGAGTTGAGATTGCCTTGCAGTCAAGCATTCCATATTTATCCAAAAGATCTTGGGCATATTTCTGTTGGCAGAGAAATATCCCATCATTGGTTCGCTCCACTTCTAGACCAAGAAAATGCTTCAATTCTCCAAGCTCTTTCATCTGAAAACGAACTGAGAGATTTGCTTTTGTTTGTTGGATCTCCCTTTCATCATCTCCAGTAATGATCAGATCATCAACATAAACAAGAACTATCGCCAACTTTTCATTTCGAGCTTTTACAAACAAACTTGAATCAGCTGGTGCAACTGAGTAACCACTTTGTAGCAAGAATTCTGCTATTTTGCCATACCATGCCCGTGGTGCTTGCTTCAAACCGTAAAGCGCCTTCTTCAGCTTGCACACATAGTTTGGATGAGATTGACTTTCGAACCCTTTTGGTTGATCCATGTAGATATCTCTATCCAGTTCACCATGCAAGAATGCGTTTTTGACATCCATTTGCCAAAGCTTCCAAGAGTGAATAGCCGCAAGTGCTAGTAAAACGCGTACTGTAGTAATCTTTGCCACTGGACTAAATGTTTCATCATAGTCCAACCCATATTGCTGAGAAAATCCTCGAGCTACTAGTCGTGCCTTATACCTTTCAATGGAGCCATCGGGTTTAGTCTTCACCTTGTACACCCATTTACGGGAAATAGGTTGAACATCCTTGGGTGTTGGTACTAACTCCCAAGTTTGATTCTGGTGTAGAGCTTGAATTTCCTCCTCCATGGCTTTCCTCCAATCTTTGCTTCGAGCTGCTTCATCATAGCTAGTTGGCTCTTTGACATCCTCAACCATTGCAGAATTAGCATATTTCGGATTTGGCTTTCGAGGTCTCATCGATCTACGCAGGACTAGATGAGGTTCCTCTTCTTCGAGATCTTCTATCTGACTTGGCCTTTCTTCTTCAGGACTTCTATGATGTGCTCCCGTCTGCCATGGACTTTTCTCTTTTGCATTTGGTGAAGTTTGAGAACTTTCACCTTCTAGCTCATCATCTTGACTAGGCGGAGGCTCCATTTTCTCAAGAAGCTTTTCCTCGATCTCCTTTGAGTCTGGCAATAATACAGCTTGTGGTGACCACCAAGATGATGCTTCATCAAACACCACATTTCTTGACACATGACACTTATTTGTGGTTGGATCACAACACTTCCAACCTTTCCTCTGATCATCATATCCCACAAAGATACATCTGATCGCCTTCTTGTCAAATTTGCTGCGTAGGTGCTCAGGAACGAACACATAGCACACACATCCAAAGATGCGAAAATGGCTCACTACTGGCTTAATCTTCCACAACTTCTCGTACGGGGAGACAAACTCTAGCCTTGCTTGAGGTAGCCTGTTTGTCACGTGTGTTGCTGTTTTCATGCATTCGACCCAAAAACGTGGTGGCACGTTTTTCGCATGCAACATGCTTCTACATGTCTCTACTTGGTGTCGATTCTTTCTCTCTGCTACTCCATTTTGTTGTGGAGTGTTTGGACAAGTGAGCTGGCGTCGTATTTTGCAATCTTGCAAATATTGAGAGAATTCAGTTGATGTATACTCTCCTCCATTGTCTGTTCTTAAACATTGCACTTTTCTACCAACTTCTTTTTCCACTGCTTCCTTGAACTGCTGGAACTTGCTGAATGCTTCTGATTTCTCCTTCATGAAGTATACCCAGACATATCTAGAATAATCATCTATGAAGGTGATCATATATCGTAGACCACTTACTGAATGTTGCTTGACTGGCCCAAATACGTCTGAGTGAACAAGTTCTAGAGGTGCCTGAGCCTTGAACTTTGAGTCTTCATATGGCAGCTGGTGTGCTTTCCCGAATTGACATCCGGCACAAATTATATCTTCCTTAACATCCAATTCAGGAAGACCCTTGAGCATCGATTTCTTCATCATCACTTTTAGCTTGGTGTAGCTCACATGACCCAATCGTGCATGCCACAAGTCAGCTGTTTCATTCTTCCTTGTTTTGTCTACATATGCTGTTTGAGCAGACATTACATAGACAGATTCCAAACGTTGTCCCTCCAATATCGGTGTTGACCTATCCTCCAAATTCTGGTACACCTTTACATCTCGAGGTCCAAAGAGCACATAGTTTCCTGAGGCAGTCAGTTGTGATACTGACAATAAATTCTTTGTCATACCTGGAACATGGTAGACATTATCTAGCTGAACTTGCTTGTTGCTAAATCGCGGAGTTACAACTGCTTTGCCAATATGAGTAATTGGCAACTCTGAGTTGTTTGCTGTAATAACAACTCGACCACGCTTATACTCGGACATGCTCACAAACTTTTCTTTATCTCCAGTCATGTGATTCGAACAACCAGAGTCGATGATCCAATCATCCTTGTAATTGATCATCTTATCATTTGTTGTGGCAAATGCAATTTCCTTTGGCTCGGTGTTGCAGGTTGACACAACCATCATGTCAAAAGACTGTTCTTCCACATCTAGCTCATATTTTGAACTAGACTCTTCAACGGCATAGGAAGCTTGAAAGTCCCATTCTTTTTCGCTTCGACTTTCTGGCTCTACCGAAGTTGCAGCATTCCCTTCTACCGACTTAGACCAGCATTCTCGAGCATAATGTCCCCTTTTACTACACTTGTAGCACACAACCTCTCGTCGTGTATGAGTCTTATCTTTATGATTTTCTTGTCGATCTCGAGCTCCCCCTTGATGATAGCCTCCTTTTCCTCGTCCTTTCTGAAATCCTCCTGACCTTTGATTTGACTTGCCACGTAATGGATTATTCGACTGACGAATCTTCTCACCACTCTTATTTGGATTTTTGTTTCCAAATAGAGCAGTCTCTTCATCTTTGATAGAAACTCCAGACATTTGATTATCTAGAGCTTCCTGATTAGCTAACACATTTTCAAACTCAATTAGAGTTGGTTGTGTAGCCCAACCTCGAATGGCCGTGACAAGACCATTAAGACTCGGCTTCAAGCCTCGCACTATGATCCTTCGCATCCTAGTCTCCGTGATCGGATTCTCCGGATCCAACTTTGTGATTTGCTCACACAAAGTCTTGACTTTAGTGAAATATTGGTTCACCGTCAATTTATTTTGTTGGATCGACATTAGCTCGTTCTCTAGCATCTGGAGTTGAGCATCGTTCTTCTTTGAGAACAACCCTGACAATGTATCCCACGCCTCCTTGGGTGTCTTCGCATCCTTGATGCGATGCAACAACTCGTCTTCAACAGTTGCTGCCAACACGTACATCGCCTTTCCGGCTTTAATCTTCCACTTCTTTGACTCTTCTACATCGGTTGGTACCGTGGTATCACCACCACCGACTATACCCCAAAGGTCTTGACCCAACAAATAAAATTGCATACGTATGCTCCACGTAGTGTAATTATTATTGTTGAGTTTCTCCATATTACTAGATGTACTAGCAATATCCGCCATTTGTGACTTGGTTACGTCTCTCACGTAATAAGTAAATTTGGTCTCTCACCAAAAACTTCACAATCCCAAATTGCACACAAATGGAATTTCAATGTGATCACTTGATCACTCGGATAGCCAAAATTATTTTGACTAATTTTACCAGTCCCTGACTGATAATTAACCAAATTGAGTCCCACAATAGACCGTTTGGCTCTGATACCAATTGTAGAGAATTTCGGGGTATATTTATGTGGAAGGGATAGCAAAATAATAATGTGGACAATAAAATTTAGAGTGGTATTAAACAACTAATGCTTAAAGTAATATTAATAGCACTAGAAACATATAGCAATACAGTACACTACTACTATCTTGTAGTAGCTCACTCTTACACTTACTACAACACACTCTAAAATATTGCTCTCACTTTTGCTTTACCACTCAAAGATGTTGTGGTGGGATGATCAAAATGCAAGTGATGAGCACCCTATTTATACTACTAGAAATGCTCCAAAATTCAACAAAGGTTGGCAAGTAATTAATGCCTTTACATTTAGCCTAATAGGGAGGGGGTGATAGGAGTAGAATTTTACCACCCTTAGTTGTAAATTTTTGACTAATTTAGCATTGGTAAAAAGAGATGTGGTTGATGATATTATTTAACAAAAACAGCATGTTGAAAATAATATGTACTAGCTTAAATATCCCATTACCTAAATGTATACAAATTTAAATAATAATTGAGGGTATTTTGAGCCGATATGCAATATGTGAGAGTACTATTTACATATTTGGGTTATTGTTATTTGTAAAATGTGATTATTAGCTGCATTCGCAACTGATACAGGAGCGATCATATTACACAAACCCTCACCACACCTCAAATTTCTCAATAGCATCAGACATGCAAGTGGAGGTCTCAGAAGCTGGATCCCCAACCCCAACCCTGCCACCATCCTGCAGCGCCGTCGATCCTACCTCCCCAAACTCATCCTCCACAGATCAAGAATCATACGACGGAGACGTCGATAAGGATGCCAATTACTCTGGAGATGATGATGAGTTATGGGGTGCATCACCTCATCCTACTAAACTCGGTGAATTCGGACTTACTTTTAAAGCTTCCACCAGTTTAACACCACTGGATAACGTTGTTGTTCCTCCTACGTTAATGGAGGAACAACAACGACATCCAGAAGTTGATCAAGTTGAAGTTGAAGGTGAAGGAGAAGGAGAAGTTTCGCCTACGTCGATTTTGCCTCATACTAATCAATTGAAGAGTAGGATTGTGGTTGATTTGAGGAGTGTGGATGGTGAGATTGTGGAGTCTAGATCATCAATTTCGTCATCGTCCGAAAGTTTAACAAATCAAATGCAGAGTAAAGCTGAACATATTGCTGAATTTTTGGCTAGTTTGCCTCATAGAGAATCTACCACTAATGTTTTTGAGGTTTGTTTGCTTTTAAACCAACCAATCAATTTCGTTTTTGACTTTTTTACCGTCTGTTTGGTAATTTTAGTTGAAAAATCTTTAGACTAGTGTACTGATTAATGAACATGTTCGTTCTCCTTCAATCATCTCATTTTCTTCACAAATTTCATTTTAATGCATTACCATATGAAAAAGAATAAGATAGATTAAGCTAGTATGGTTGTTTGCTCTTGATATCTTACCAACCTTGCAATAAAATCACTCTAATGCCCCTTAACTTGCACAAGCAACAAGATTTAGAAGCGCCAAAATGATTTTCCGAGGACCTTCTCCAACGTCCAAATCAATTTGAATCCCAAATGTTCTTTTAATAAACCCTTGCAAAAATAGTGAAGGAAGGAAATAAGAAACATATTGTTTAGTGTGTATATTTTATTGATACACAGAGCTATTTTGTTGTTAATAATTTAATCCCTAGGGGTGGACAAGAGGGGCCGTCGCCCAGGGCCCGTATCAAAAAGCTAAATTAATGGTTGTACAAGAGTCTATATAGGTTATAAAGTGCAAAGGGAAAGGGCCCCAATGTGCTATTTCGCCCTGGGCCCCAACATATTTAGGGTTGGCCTAATAATGTTATTTGTTTATTTTGTGATTCTAATTAAATCTAGGAAGGGGAGCCATCTCATGTTAGAGAATCAAGCTCAGTGGAATCAATTCAAGATGAGATGAATCCCAACTTTGAAGTGAATAAAAAGTACAAAGATGAACAAGAAGAAAGGAATCATGAATTAGAGGGATCTCAAGGAAGTAGTGAAGGAAGTACTATTATAACTAACCAAATTGAAGCACCAAAAGAAATTACAAGTTCAAGTTCTAATGATTTTAATGCAAGGGAACTCAACAAAGTGTTTCATGATCAATCTTCATCCATTTCTGAGCCTTATGAATTTCACTTAAGAAGCTTTGAGGTAATTCACTACAATAAATAAATTATTATAATGGGTTTAGATTATAGGCCAAGAATCGAATTGAATTGTTATGAGGATGACCACTGAAACTGATCTATATATTAATTCATATACTTAATCCTGATTTGCTAGAATAAGGTTTTGACGTTGTTGTTTTAAGTTTGAAAAAAGGTTTATACTTGAGACTTGGGTGTGATTATGATGTTTCAATTTAAATGAATGTTTTGCTTTTCGTTAATTTTAATTACAGGATGGAGATAAAGATGTAGGAAATGATAATGAAGTGATTTCCGGTCCAATGGAAGCCGTATCAGATTCCTTTTCAACTACTAGTCAAGAAAACAACCCTGATCAATCAAGATTAGAAGAATTAAAAAGACACAGTCAAATCCAAAATGAAATTGAGGATGACCCACTTAATCACCAAACTATTGATGTAAGTTTATTCCCTTTAACAATCAGTCGTCTCTTTTTTAAGAATTTGTGTTATTTTTTAGCTTCTCCCGTCTAATGTGTAATAAAATATAGCCCAACTAGCTAGAATTATTTCTTGAAATACTAAAGTATATATTTATTTGTGATTTATTAGTTATATGACATGAATTTGAACAGGATGATGAATCTACTAGTTATGAAGAGAATGTGAAAGCTGATGTTGATCAAGTTATGCATCATTCGAGTAACATTGAAGGAGATGATAAAGAAGAAGAAAATCCGGATTTAGAGACTATAGAACATGAGAATGTGGTGCAACCAAGCTTGTTAGATACAGTAAACCAACGCAATTTTTTGATAAATTAATATAAGATACATTGTAGGATTGATTAAATTTTAAGTTAGAATCTCTAGTATATTAAGTTATTAATTATTGGAATCAAATGTAAAGCAATATACGTTTAGTTAATAGTTTAATTAAGAAATTTATGAAATGGGGTCAAAAACTAAGGGGGTTAAAAAAACAAAAACAAAAACAAAAATGAAAATTTGTGTATCTAACAAGGATATGGTTATGTACATTCAATTTAATCAAATTTTAGTTAGGTAAAGTAACTCAATATTCCATTCTATTTATAGAGAATGAGACATTTTCTTATTGAGCCAATTAACTGAAAATATCTAATTTTTATTTTCGTCATTTATTTTCCCCTTTTACCCTTACTACAACAACACAATAATACAAAAATATCAATACCCTTTATAGAAACGATCGTTTTTCACTCACTTTTAAGTAGTCCCCCACCCCTTCTTGATTTTAGTGCAAAACTCAAATGTCCCATTCTTTTTTTTGAAGTTAATGTCCCATTCTCTATGAATAGGAGGGACGAACATTGATGTCATAGTTGGGGTCACAAAAGTAATTAGGTCAATGCATACACAATAGTATAAACATAGTAGATACTAGATAGTGCCCGTGCGATGCACGGTTTTGTTAAACTTTCCGACATAACTTACAAAATCAAATTTAACACAAAAATATGTAAAATTATTTTATAAAATTTTAAACGGAAAAATAATTTTTGTCATGAAAAATATAATTGACTTACATAAAATAGTCACTACCTTAATCATATTAGAATTAAGCATTGCATTTAAGCAACTTATTATATATAACTAAAAAAAATCCTAATAAAAGTGTATTATGTTTAAATCATCTCAAAATATGCAAATACACTAAATAATATTCATTTAATAAATAAAATTAACGATTTTATAAATATTTGAAAAAAATAATATATATGATTTTCAAATACATTAAATGTGATTAATAAAGTCAAATATAAAAAAATAGTCATAAAAATAATGACATCATCATTGAGTATTTGAGGGAAAATTTTTCTTGAGGTTGTGACATGTAAGCATTTTTAAATAATTATGATGTCAACAGTGTTTTGTTTTAGTAATATATAAAAGATTTGTAATACTAACTCCCTCTTATTCAGCTTAGGTGTCTCATTTTCATTTTGGGTCAAGTCACACTAAATGTCTCATTTCCTTTTTAGTATGGTATTTTTACATTTATGCCCTTAGAAGTTTATTTTATTTTCAATTATATCCTATATTACCCATACTAATTTCTCTCCCTTATAATTAATCAACAACATCTCAAAACTAATTAACATACCCTCCCATTAATCATTCCCTCCATTTTTAATCTTAAAACCCTACCCATCCCTATTTCCCTTGTTGTTTTCATCTTCTTCCCTTTAAGAACCCTAATTTTGGGTTGATGCTTCACGATTTTCCTTTGCCTCCATATCTGTAATCCTTTAATAACCCTAGACTTGAGTTTTGTTTTCTCACTCTTCTTTAATTTCTTTAGTGTTCTTCTCATGGCAAACTCTAGTTCTTCTCAAATGCCATTAACCTCACCCCTGAAGAACCCTAACTTGACAATCAACTCACCCATGAAAAATCCTAACTCACCTACTTTTTTACATATGAGAATCCCCAAATCCCCTTACAAATCGCCTTCTAAGATTGAGTTTAAGGGGTTCAATGATGGAAACCTAGATCTGGACTTAAATCGTTTGAGTAAATTTAAAGCTTGTTGTGTTTGTGGATGGTGTGTTTGTCAGATTTGCACTTGTTGTTCATCTCTTGTTGGTTTGTGTGCTATGGTTGAGTATCCTCTGTTGCATACAAAAGTTGTTGTTTTTATTTTGCTACGATCTAAAAAAATTTAGTTCTTTGATTTGGTTCTTAGATTTTACTTTGAGTATCCTCTATTGCATATAAAAATTTCGACTTTTGATGTTAAAAAATTTAGTTCTTAGATTTGGTTACAAAGTGCTTGAAATAGGTGGGAATCATTAACTCATTAATCTCTACAATTAAAAACCCATAATAACACACTCTCTTTTTACCCTTAGGGTCCCATTTTGACTCTCCTTAAAATCCGTAAAAAGCCAAATGGGACTCTTATAATGAATAGGAGAGAGTATGATTTTAAGTTCCTTTGTACCGTTTTAAAACTGAGAATATTGAAATTTATAAATAGAATTAACATTTCAAATTATATATTGTTACTTAAAAGATTTTACTTAGTAATTAAATTCTTAATCTGAATTAATATCTGCCATTAATTTGAACTATTTTACAACTCAAAGTCAATTTTAAGACTCAATTTAGACTTATATATAACCCATAGACCTGTTTTGGTACTAATGAAACCTCTAAATTGTAAAAAATTAAAGTATGAATAATTTAATTCAAGACCTGTTTAGGACCCTTTTAAAACACGAGACTCATAACTATTCCTAGTAGAGGCCTAAAAATAAAAAATACAAATAGAAGAAAAATAATACATCAAATGTAAAGTATTAGCAATATACTTCTCTTGTTCTTTTTGGCAAATAGAATATATATATATATATATATATATATATATATATATATATATATATATATATATATATATATATATATATATATATATATATATATATATATATATATATAAAGGTAAAGGTAAAGGACACTCCCAATATACGGTGTAGCACTAGTGGAAAAAACGTCAATGGCTGCGGTTTTTTGACCGTTATTGGTTGCGGTTTTACCTCGCAGCCCTTGGAATAGCAGCAAATGAGATTTTATTATTGGCTGCGGACATTTCAACCGCAGTCTTTAGTCATTTTTCAAAATAAAAAAAAACCATTGGCTGCGGACATTTACAACCGCAACCCTTTAGTCATTTTACAAAATAAAAAAAAATCAAAAACTGAAAATGAACAAGAACAAAAACGATGAACATCAAACTATAGATCTTGAACATAAAAAAAAAAAAACAACCCAGAAAACGAAGTATAACCCAGATCTGAACATCAAAAACGAAATTGAAATATTTACCTTAGTATTTTCAATTTTACCCAGATATGAACATGAACAAACCCAGAAATTTGAATGATTTGTTCATCTTCAAATGATTTGATGACTATTTTTACACGAAAGATGAACAAATCATTCAAATTTACCAGAAAGATGAACAATTTAATTGAAATTTGTTCGTGTAGAAAGATGAACAAATCATTCAAATGTACACGAAATTTACATAAAAATAGTCAAATGAACAAATTTACATCAAATTGTACCGAAATGAACAAATCTTTAGATTAAAGAAGAACTTCATCAAATCTTCAAGGTTTCTTCACCAAAATCTTCAAGGTTTCTTATCAAATTGTACCGAAATTCAGATCTGGTTTCGAAATTCATCAAAGAAGGAGGCGCCATTCCAGATCTAATTAAGAATGAATTTGGGGTCTAGTTTGTGCTTAGTGTTTAGAATTTATAATCATGATGAAGAGAGAAAGGGAGAACTTATTGTTTAGAATTCATCAAAGGAGGCGCCATTCTTAGAAAGAGGAGGCACGCTTAGTATATTAGAAAGGGAGATCTGGTGTTAGTGTGTTTAGAAAGAGGAGGAGGCATGCTTAAGGTTAGGGTTTAGAAAGAAATAAGGGAGGCCTCCTCATATTTATATTCTGATTTTTAGCTAGGGTTTTTTAGGCTCATTTGCTGCGGCCCAATTTCAAACCGCAGCCCATACCATTCATGATTTTTTTTTTTTTAAGTTATTGGCTGCGGTTTTTGTGTATTCCGCAGCCATTGAAGTGTTTTTTATAAATTAAGTATATTTGCTGCGTATGTCTTATACCCGCAGCCAATGAGCCAAAGCCAATATGATTTTTTCCACTAGTGTAGGGTTCGGGTAGGGATTTTTCTTTTTTTGAAAGATGCGGACAAATCATATCTATTCCCCCAAGGAGGGAGTAAAGAGAAATGTATTTAGTCAAGAAACCCCCAACTAATATCCACTAGTCGAAAAAAACTTATTGGCTGCGGGCTTTTTAGGGGTATTGGCTGCGGTTTTGTCTCGCAGCCCTTGGAGTAGCAGCAAATAAGATAAAGTTATTGGCTGCGGACATAATGCCCGCAGCCCATACCCCATTTTCAAATTTTTTTTTTTTTTTAAAAATTTCGTTTTATACTAGGAAATCCAGAACATGAATACATAAAAACGAAAATTGAAGAACATAAATCTAATTTGAGACTTGAAATTAAAGAAAATTGATGAACATAAAAACGAAACCCAGAAACGAAGAAACGAAATCCAAAAATCTAAAAATCTAAAATCTAATTATACAGAAATGAATAAATACAGAAATTTCTAAGTTAATATTACAAATCTAATTTCAACAACATAAATACAAAAATTGAAGAACCCAGAAAAATAAATTAACGAACCCAGAAAAATAAATAAACGAACCCAGCAAAATTACAACGAGATCTGGGCGAGAAAATAAATCAATTGCTGCTGCAGAAATTTCGAAATTTCAGCATTTCGAAAAATTACAACGAGATCTAGGCAAGAAAATAAATCAATCTAAAAATTAAACAAAAAACGAACTGATGATTGCTGTTGGGCTTCAAATCGTCATTAAACATTTGCTGCTGCTGAAATTTCGAAAATGAATCCAAAGAACCCAAATCATTTTCAGATCTAAAAACGCAATTCAAACGAGATCTGGGCGAGAAAATAAATCAATTGGCATTAGTCACAGATACTGCATTGAAGAACACAATTCATTTTCAGATCTAAGAACCCAATTCATGCATGTTCTTTTCAGCACAGATACTGCATTGAAGAAAATAAATCAATTGGACTTAGTCACAGATTGAAGAACGAACGGCCAACGCATGCATTGAAGAAAATAGATCTCGAAAAATACAGATTGAAGAACGAATTGAAGAAGGAAGAACGAACTTACGAACTTACAGATCTTGAAGAATGAATTGAAGAAGGAAGAACGAACTTACGAACGAATTGAAGAAGGAAGAAGGATTGGGTGGGAGATGTTGAAGAATGAAATTATTAAGAGAGGAAGAGAAAGCGCCCGTTACTCAAAACTTTTGAGAATGAAAATTAGGTTACTCAAAACTTTTGAGAATGAAAGCGCCGGTTTTATTAGGGTTTGGTAATTGGGCTGCAAATGGCTGCAGACCTTTAAAAAAACCGCAGCCCATGAGTTTTTTCCAATTATTTGATGCGGTCACCTATTAAAACCGCAGCCTATTCTAATTTTTTTTTTAAATTTATATATTGGCTGCGTATACACTAAAACCGCAGCCTATGTCTCGTAGCCAATGACGTTTTTTCCACTAGTGATCCGTGCTCACCGCTCAGTAGGGGTCGACCCCATTCTTATGCTCCACATGCAAATAGAAAATCATCATAAATATACTTATTCAGAAACAATTGTGACAAGTGTCACTATTTTAAAACCACTTTGCCAAATGTCACTCTAATAGTGTTGATTTTTGTTTTGAAACTCATCTCTTCATCTTCCGTAATGCAATCTAAATTGTCAATGAAGAGTTTTATTTAAAGTGGTTTTATTGACATAGACTCTACAAATTCTTATTCATACTAATATTAATAATATTTTTAGCTTTATAAGAATTATCATGCCTTATCATGCAATGGTGAAAGAATATGAGTATTTTGTTGAATTTTGTAAATGGTCCTACATGTTATTAGCCAAAACAATTTATTAAACTAAAAGTAAACCTACAACGTGCATTGCACGGGTATAATCCTAGTATATACTAAAAGGAAAAGATGTGCAAAAATGATTTGACTTAGTATGATCCAAGTAGAGCAAACCTCCTAGGCAAGCCAACAAAAAAAAATCTAGAAAAAACTACCCATAAGCAAGCCTACTAGCTACTACTAACAAAACCCTCTTACCTAATAAGGACGTTCATTCGTATTATCTAGAACTCTCCCTACAACTCTAAAAATAATACTTTTAATCCTTCTCTAGCTCCATAATGCTTATTGCACTTTTTTTAAATCTATGTCACAATACTTGCTATATTGTTATATATGTTATTAAGTAGCTTATAAAATATCCTATTTACCAGTATTTTAATCCTACTTAATTATTATTTCTTTAATACAAATGTCTAAGTTGAAATGACGGAAGCATTATAAAACGCGATTAATGTAGATCGTAGGAGTCTCTTACGACTGAATTCCTTGAACATTTCGAACCACCGTGAGTAGGAAAAAGTGGTTAAGCCCGTAAAATTGTATTGGGACTAGTATTTGTTGGAAAATAACCTACAAGAGATCCCACATCGAGATATCAGATAGACGTTGACTAACGTATATATACTTGATGGGCTACTTCTCCTAACACCAATTGATTTTAGAAAATAACCTCATCGGATATATGTGTAGCCAAATCTCCTCTTGTATGTGTCTTGTGTGCAAGCTCAAATTTATCATGATACCAAGGCTGATGGTTCGATCAAAAGTAAAAAAATTAGTAGATTCCTAATTCATTTCTCATTTTAACCTAAAAAAATGTTTGCAACTCGTCTTATCCAATTATATACCGAGTACTGTATTGACTATTGAGAATAAGTTAACCGAATGTCCAACCTAATTTAATGGCTTGTTGTATCAATCATTTTATTTGTGCTCCAAAATTATGGGATAAATATATACTCTCCTTCACAAGTCTCAAATAAATCACAAGTCAATCTTTAATCAATTTCTCCCTCCAAATCCCTAATTAAACTGCGCATCCATGGAAGAAATCTGCATTTACAGAGACCCTAATGCACTAATCGAAGACCGTATAAAAGACCTAATTTCTCGAATGACTTTACAAGAGAAGTTGGCTCAAATGACTCAAATCGAACGTCGTGTTGTTTCTCCTTTCGCGCTCAAACACCACGGAATCGGTACGTTTTTCTCTTTCCTTGGGATTTTTTGTATGTAATGAATTCCAGAATTATGTCAGTTACTCAGTTGATATTAGATGTAGAGTGTTATGTTTCTTGTATTCGGAATGGGAAAATACTTGCTTTCGCGAACAAATTAACTTTATGTAGACGATGAACAGAAAAAAAAAAAAAACGTGGAGCCTTAGCTTATTTGTGCTTATTCAAATGATTAATGCTCTATGGGGACAGCAAGCCATTATATTTTAAGTTTCTAATAGTGTATAAGTGTGCTAACTCTTGTAATTATATTTTATTTTGAGTTTTGGGGTGACTTTGATTATGTTTGTGGGCTCAGTGTTTTTTTTTGCGTCTTATTCGCCTATTGTTAGCATCACGAGCAGCTACAAGGAAACATACTGTTAATCAATATGATACGTGACATACGTGACATTAATCTTGAAGCTCTAAATCATACGCCAAGTTATGTCTTCTAAGTTATGCATCTCTAGTATCTAAAAAATTTTAATATTGTAATAATTGAACTCTTAATAGCTATGTTTAGTTGCTGTAATTTAGTTGAGCTGGAATAAGTAGCTAAATGATTATTCAATTCAAGTCATGATAGGTGGTTATGCGACTTGTGCATCATAATGATCATGGGTGGTTATTGATAGTGATCATGGGTGGTTATTCATGTCATAGGGGCATTCTTTGCAAGTTATTAGAAATGGAAAAAACCAACAAATTGTGGAGTCATGTGATGACCGGTAATGGGAAGAGTTGTAGGAAGTCACTTGGAAGTTATTTTACACATGGAGATTATTAAAAAATCATGCAAGCACTTGCAAATGGTTGTACCAACCGTCCCCGTCAGGTCGTCACATATTCTAAGATTTATGCTCTTATATATATATATATGTAATGCCACATCATGTAGAAGGTTGTTGGATGTTTAATGAATATTTGAGTTTTTGTAATTGTTCATCATTTGCCTTTTGAAATCTTGGATTAGAATTTCGTTAGGATGT
Organism: Amaranthus palmeri; assembly: GCA_019776075.1. Taxonomy (NCBI): domain Eukaryota; kingdom Viridiplantae; phylum Streptophyta; class Magnoliopsida; order Caryophyllales; family Amaranthaceae; genus Amaranthus; species Amaranthus palmeri. The sequence goes on from JAAKBH010001117.1 coordinate 22,256, forward strand.
TCCTCTGCTTCGTAAGTTGGCGCCTAACATGTGTCCTGAGGAGCCTATATATTTTAAAATGGTGTCTGTATCCACCCAGATATCTAGAGTTAGCCAATTATCCTTTTAATCTACATCCAAATTTGCCTCCAATTTTATAAGTTCGTGGTGTTTTTGTATCGAACTTATTCATCCGTTTGCAATCCTAGTTTGCCTCTAAATCTCTCATTTACCGTATGCATTTATCCTTCAATTTTCACTAAAATTCCGTCTTATAATTTCGTCCCTCATATCATCATATCCCTTGTTTCATTGCTCAAAGCATCCAATTTTGTTCAAAAAAACACACGGTAACAACCCGACTTATTTATTAACAAAGTAATCTTGGTCATTATGGGGTTTACTTAACCCCAAGGACTCATATCTTAAACCATAACCTTTAAAATGCGTCCTAACATTTAAACTTAACTAAAATAACTAATCTCAATTCCAAACAACTAAACCAAGACCAAGATATCGTCACAAGTAACTATAGTAGTCCAAAGTAGTCGATATAAGTAGATAACCAAATCTACAACACAGTTTGACATGGCCAACTACAACATCTATACATACTCAAATCCAAAAGAATCTTCGCTGTATACTATAGTCACCTCTGCTATCCATTCTTTCACAACTAGTATCAATATGTAAGCAATTGAAAACAAAGGAAACAAATGGAGGTCAGTCTTAATTGAATGAGGAGAAACAAGCCAAAACAAGGCATAAAGCAAAAAGACATAAAAACTACATCACTGGTCAGAACGCTTGCGGATTCGCAAAAAACGACTATAACGAAGTAATAACGTGAATCACGACCGATACGATGTGATTTTCGAAAAACAAATCACACAAGGGGAGTGTTGAGCATATAATTATGCAATGTTATGCCTCTAGCTATTATACTTACAATATTTGAGGTTCTTTAGTGTATAATTTAACTTACTAGTTATTAGTTAATTAATTTGTTTATCAACTAAAATTTGAGTAACTATAGTTTAAGTGATCGTATAAATTAAAGTTAATAAATATCAATGAAATTTTATCATGGAGACATATATAGTTGTAACAGTGAAATATCGTTATAGCGATGAAATAACGGACGTTACATGTTACATAATGGTAAACTCTATATTTTGAAAGTGAAAGTTCTCGCATCGTTATATAACAGGATTTAACGTCGTGGCAACACTCAAACTGGTTACATGACAGGTGCTACGTAATGTTACAGGAGAGATTTTATTCCATGTTGTGTGCTAGGACTCTAGTTTGATAAGTACCCCTTAGCTCTTAGGCTATGTCTATCTCTCGGATGAGGCTAGTCGATATTTCAATAACAACTCGCCTCGAAACAAGGAATGGAGGACAAAGTGTCCTTCTACTCCATCAACGACCTGATCCTTTGACTCAAATCATAACATAAGCTGATAAGCATAACCAATAACAACATTTTTATAAACTTTTTCTATTTCAAAAAAGCTTTGACAAGAATAATTTTCAAGAATAAAGTCTTGCTAAACTCTAAGGGACTTCAACTACTCACCATTAATGTCGCTTCAAGGAATAAAGTCTATTCAAGTCAGCATTGATTAGCTAGAAGGGCTCCTCGATGAAATTGTCTCTTGAATCATGTCAATAACCACAATTATTACCAAAGTGCGTTACTATGCTACTAAGTCTAAGCTATGACTTATTACATTTCCTCCTATAATCGTAACTCAACGAAGATCCTATTCTAAAAAGCCAACATTTAACATCATATAGTTGCTTCTAAATGTGCCGAGGAATCTGAAGTTTCCTAAGACATCAAAAACTTATAATATCAGGCTTCAACATATGAAAAGTCAAGATTGTCTTGGACTAGCCTTCATCTTAATTTATTGAGGTAATTCAACAAATTCTCAGTTGTTACTGATCAACTCCAAATGCCAACTTGAGATATAATATTAACATCGCAATATAGGTACTTATTGTTTAAAGTTAGTTAGGTATTCATTCTCCAATCAAAGAACACAACTCAAGACCTTAATTTTTAATTCTTATTACATAACCCAAATCATGGAACAACACCAACATATCACTAACATATCCCTGATATTAGACATTATTAACTTATGTAAAATGTGAAATATACGAAGGACATTAATTAGGTAAAAAAACAATGGAAAACAATTTGTTTATAAGTATGATGATAGACAAAGACACAAAAAACATTCAAGAACACTAGTATACCAAGGTTGACAAAATTTAATCGTAAACAAAGTGAATAAGAAATCGTAAACAAAGTGAATCAGAACATATTTAATAAAAGAGAGGGTTAGAACAAAATCGAGATTAAGCTTTCAATTACCTAGTCCAATTTGAGACAAGCTATCTGACCGCAAAACTTCTCTAATGGCTACCCATTTGCACTTGTTTTCAACCTATTTTCACAAATAACAAAATTGTTTTTGGCGGTTTGATGAATTCTTTTAATGTACTTAACATAGAAATGAGATAAACCATAGAGAACTTGTGAGTTATGTAGATGGGCAAGGTACGAAGATGGGAAGGGAAGCAACATTGTGAGAAGGGAATGGGGTCAGGGGTGTTTATGCAAAAGAGGAGGAAAAGTTACTTTTTTTGGTATGCCCATGGAAAAGTTACTATAATAGAGTAATAACACGTATCATAGCACATACCATGTGATTTTTGAAATAAAAAAAACCGCACAAGGGTTTGTGTGATGAACCCAAACAATACAGTGAGTAAGAAAGTAGTGAAAAGCAAGAAGAATAAGAATATATGGGGGGATTAGATAGGGAGGGGGAAGGAATTTAGAGAATAGAATAGGGGGAGATAGAAATTGGAGAGGAGAATGTATTAATATATTCCAAATCATGCCCATTATATTATTACATTATACTATTTATAGTTAACAAGCCTAACAAACTTGATACCTTTTGCTAGATTAGTTATAATATTCTTATTCTAAAGGCTTCCATAAAAGACTATTGTACCCCTCGTATTGTAAATATGCATTTATCACAGTTTGTTGTTGAACTACTATTATTATGCAATAATATGCCTATAGCTATTATAACTACAATATTTAAGGTTCTTTAAGTGTATAAGTAAATAACTTGTTAATTATTAATTAATTATTTTATTTATTAACTAACATTATGAGTAACTATAATTTAAGTGATCATAATTATTAAAGTTAAAAGGTATTAAAGGAATTTTAACTTGGAGAAAAATAACGTTGTAACGGTGTAATATCGTTACAACTGTAAAATAGCGGGCATTACACATTACGCATCGGTCAACCCGATGTTTTAACTGTGAAAGCTTATGCCCCATTATATAACGGGATTGGACGTCGTGGCAACTCTCAAACTTGTTATATAAAGGGCGTCACATAACGTAATGGGAAAGTTTTTATTCAATGGGTATGCCTGATTCAAAAGTGTTTAATAGCTTCAAGGAAGAAAGAAAAAATAAGAAAACAAAAAGGAAAATAAATTAATTGATTAGTATGGTTATATCTACCCAATAATCGTACTTAATTTTTTCTTTTTTGAAATATTACACACTCCTTCTTAAGCTTTCCCCTCTTTTGTCTCTTTTGTGTGAAACCTTCATGGAGTAAGCTTGCATACAACATATATGTATAGTATTTTGTTATTGGACTTGCACGCAACAAAACTTACTAGACATATGAAGCTGCTTTTTTTTTACCTCCTTTGCTATAAGTAGAGTATTTATTGATAAATTTGTTATTGGGCTTACACGTAACAAAACCCACACAAAAGGAGAGTGTACCGCGCACAAATCTGTTGAGTTTCCATCCTAAAACAAACTAGTAATAGAAAGAGTAGTCCATCAAGCTTATCTTTTAGTTACCTCTTCTCTAATACTTTTTTGTATAGTCACATGTATGTTATTTTTCTATATTTGTCAAAAAACATTTGATGTATTGGTTTATTTTATATATTTGTTTATTTATTTTGCAGGTAGTATACTAAGTGCAGGAGGAAGTGCGCCTTTTGAGAAAGCTGTTTCTTCAGATTGGGCTGATATGGTAGATGGTTTTCAGAAATTGGCAATGGAATCACGGTTAGGTATTCCGATTATTTATGGTGTTGATGCGGTTCATGGTAATAATAATGTTTATGGTGCTACTATTTTTCCTCACAATGTTAATCTTGGTGCCACTAGGTTAGTGGATTGATTTCTTGGTTTTGAAAAGCTTTTTTAATGAGTTTAATTTGTGGAAAGATGGTGAATTACTTGAGTTCTTTATGCAGAGATGCAGATTTAGCTTATAGAATTGGGGTTGCAACTGCACTGGAGGTTAGAGCTAGTGGAGCTCATTACACCTTTGCTCCTTGTGTAGCTGTAAGTAAATTTTACTCATGAGTCAATTAGCTATAACGTTCATTTAGTTTGACAATATAAATGCTATATAGTCTGGTTTAGACTCCATTCTCATAACATTATTTTTTCGAGGTGACCTTCAGAGTAGTTTGCTGACTGAATTGAACTTTCATGTATTTTTGTTGAATTTAGTTATATTTACTGATCCTAATTGTTCTTTCCTAAGCATATTCACTACAATCCGTCTTGTTATTGATTTATAAATTGATTTAATTTTATTGTTTCAAGTTGAAGAGAACGAGAATGTAACATTTTCACTGCAATGTGCTTGTCATTGATTTATAAACCAATATCTGACATGCTTTTTATTGGCATAATTTAACACGATATAATTTATATGTTGACTCACATAATGTGAGCATGTATGAGTATATCCATATTGGAGATATGTTGAGCAACCTCCACCAAAATGAAGGAGTAACCCAATAGCCAGATTGGTTTGGTGCTAGAACCTCTACAAGATTCTTAAATGCGATGAGTTATAGACATGTAGGTGACCAAGGCTCATTTTTAATTCCATCTTGAAAGTTTGACATGATATTAGAGCTACAGCCAGGATGAGTTTGTTTATTGTCACTTTGATTTTAAAATTTGGTAAGGGTTTAACCTATGTAGATTTCTATCTCCAATGACAGGGTCATTTTTTAGGGTTTCATCTAGCTCAAAGTTTATAAGAGATTGAAGGTGAGATTAAAGTCTAATTTCGTTTGGCAACAAGTTATTTGTGCCAATCTCATATAAATGGAGATAAACTTACCCTTCTTCACTTTGGCTTGCAATTAGATTGACTTCCTTCTCTTTTGTTGATGTGTTGTAGGTCATATGCAAATGCAATGTTTTAGCAAAAATTAATGCCAAGAGTTCCTAAATCATTCATAATTAATAATATTTATCTTAAACTTGCATATTAATTGGATAGAATGGGCACTAAGATGGTATTTATATCGTTAGTAGTTATAGAGACAGGTTGTACATCTTGCTAGTCTTGTGGAGATGATGAAGGTGCTATTACCATTAAGAAGTATCGTATAGTTTTTAAAGCCTAAATGGAGTAGAATAATTCAGCAAACTCATTGGCTCACTATTTTTCATTCTTTAGTACATCTCTGGATTGCATCCCTTGTTCCATTGGGGTCTAAGATTATAAGTCTTTGGTTTCATATTATAGTGGACTATAGTAAAATGGATCATAAAATCATGTGTACACTTCTTATTTTTGTGAATTTGAAGATGATATTTGCTAGCAAGAGTCAATAAAAAATAACCTCTTTGTTATTGCTAACAAAGGTATAACAAGGCTAAGATTGCGTACTTCTATCCCCCAAACCCCACCCTAGGTTGGAGCCACTTAATAGCATTGGGGTTGTGAATGTTGCTCAAGAACATCTTTACATTGAATTAGGTACTATGGAGGAACCCATTTGGTGATAGATTGTTGGGTTGAATATATTTTTTTATCTTTAACTGTTGTCATCTGTCAGAATAAGAACGGAGATCATTTTGGTTTTCTTTTTAAATTATTTTTTTTAGGTATGCAGAGACCCAAGATGGGGAAGATGCTATGAGAGCTATAGTGAGGACACTCAAATTGTGAGGAAAATGACATCAATTGTATCAGGGCTGCAGGGAAATCCACCAAAGGAACACTTAAATGGGTACCCATTTCTGGCTGGAAGGTGAGAGAAAAGTCATTCCAGCTAATCCTCCTAATTAGCTAGCCTATTGGCTGGTTGTGTAGGCTGCTGCAGAATTTGATACCTTATGCACTTACTTATAGCATGGTTCTGAAGTTTTATTGTACTGAAATCACATGTTTGTTTCATTCCAGAAAGAATGTGATTGCTTGTGCCAAACACTTTGTTGGTGATGGAGGAACACATAAAGGCATAAATGAAGGAAATACAATGTCTTCATATGAAGATTTAGCAAGGATCCATATGGCGCCTTATCTGGACTGTATTTCTCAGGGAGTTTGCACAGTCATGGCCTCCTATTCCAGTTGGAATGGACGAAAGCTACATGCTGATCGATTTCTTCTCACGGAGGTCCTTAAAGATAAGCTGGGATTTAAGGTATGTGGTCATATTTGCGTTTATTTATGTGGACTAGAATTGCCACACCTTTTCGAACCTACACAAGAACATGTTTTGCCGTTTTGATTTAACTCTATTTCTTTCCCTTCAAATATAGCAATGAAGTTTTCCGACTGTGCTGCAACATTTATTACAATCAGTGTTGCTTGTAATAACATTGAATATTGCTTTCTTCCATTAGTTTGTTTTGGAAATTGGAATTGGTTATATAAGGATCAAGTTGGTAATGGGAACTGATGTCTCACTACATTGTTTCTGTGCAGGGATTTGTAATTTCAGATTGGGAGGGCATTGATAGACTTTGTGAACCTCAAGGTGCAGACTATCGTTTCTGTATTTCAGCTGCTATCAATGCAGGAATTGATATGGTATGGAAACTTGTAGGAAACAAATGGTAGAACTTACTCTTTGTCTTATTTGTATTTTCCAATCATGATGAAGTGAGCACGCAGGTCATGGTTCCTTTTAGCTACGTGAAGTATATGAAGGAATTGACTAATCTTGTAGAATCAAAAGAGATACCATTGTCTAGAATAAATGATGCTGTTGAACGCATTCTGAGGGTGAAGTTTGTGGCAGGGCTTTTTGAGCATCCTTACACCGACCGATCTTTGCTAGATACTGTTGGTTGCAAGGTTTGTTTCTGCAAACTATTTCTTCTCTTTGAAGATTGAAACTGCTTTCTCTAAAATTCTTATTCATAGTGTAAACTTAAAATAGTTGGCAAAGATATTTATCAAATAATAAGGACCTTGTATAGAATATTATATGACTCTGCCTGAGTAAGTCTCCGAATTAAGCAGAATTGTCCATACTCCATACAGAATGCATCCCTCATGAGGTAACCCAAAGACCAACACTAGAAAAATTCAAAGTATGTATTCCTTGTATTCCTGCACCCTTCAAACTATCTCTCCACCAGGGGCTAAGGCACTTACATGTTGCTCATCCAGTGTTTCCCTGCTCAAACCACTTTTATGTTTTCATTAGTAGTTTTTACACCTCCTGATACACTTGATCAACAATGTTTGAGTGGTTGACTGTGAATTAACCGTAGTACCAACAAGTTCAACAACCATGCCAAAGCCTGAATATGATGTGGGTTACATGAACATAAACAAAATTGACATGAGAGATTGTCTTCATCCAAGATTATACTTTTTACAGACTATTTAATATTGATCTAAAAAAAATCATTTTAATAATCATCCATATATAGTATTTTTTGTTATCCATTATTATCTATCTATTAAACTAATGTATCCTTAAAATATTTCTAGGATAAGTAGACCTCCTAGTTCTCACTTATGACATGTGGCCTTGGATTTCTAATCATCAAAAATGTCCGAAAGAGATCTAACTACATGGAATCTGAATTCTATGGTTGTTTGAGGAGCTCTAACCTTTTTTGGTCCGTTTATATCCCAATACATTAGTCCCAAAACCTCCATCCTTGGGCATTGTAAGTAATCTTCTCTCTTTGTCTGTTATCGTTAGAAAATTTTCAAAAATTAGACAACTTTTCCTACATGACTAGTATCATATTAGTATGTCGTTAAACGAATATTCTCCCATCCTGATGGTTTTCTTTTCCATTAACATACTCTCTGGAAAACTATTTGTTACATTATTCTATATTGCTTGATCTTTCTTTCAATAACAATGGGGCTTTTACATGAAATGGTGTCCATTCATGCATGTCCTTGATGCTGAAAGTGTTTCTGCTTGCCTCAATTAGAACTAACTGATTGGCTTGGGGTCAGTTGCATCGTGAGCTAGGCCGTGAAGCAGTCCGGAAGTCTATGGTGCTCCTGAAAAATGGAAAAGATTCAAATATTCCATTTCTTCCATTGGAGAAGAATGCCAAAAAAATTCTTGTTTCTGGAACACATGCTGACAATCTTGGATATCAATGTGGTGGGTGGACTAAAACTTGGGATGGAGTTGGTGGCAGAATTACTCTTGGTATATATTTTTCTACATTATTTTTCTGCATGTGCTCTAGTGTGATGTTCAATCTTCCCCCTCCTGACTCTTTGTGTCACAGCTTAATGTTGACCTTGAGCTGGAAGATGGGGACTTTTTGTGTAATGCAAATTTTATTGTAAATGTAATGTCGTATATTGTCCACTTGATGTTTTTTGTTGTTAATTATTGATCATCCATGGTGATTGATAACTCTGTGGAAAATAATCATTGAATTCAGATTTTCAGAGTGATGTGTCATTTATTTTTCAGGCAGTACAATCTTGGATTCTATTAGAGGATCTGTTGGTGAAAACAGTCAAGTAATATTCGAAGAGATGCCATCACCTGATACCTTGGCAAGAGGAGATTTTGATGTTGCCATTGTAGCTGTTGGTGAAACTCCATATGCTGAATTTACAGGGGACAATGGGGTGCTCAATATTCCTTTTAATGGAGCTGAGTTGATTAGTGCAGTTGCAGATAAATTTCCTACACTTGTCATTTTGGTTTCGGGAAGGCCTTTAGTTTTAGAGCCGTGGCTTTTGCAGAAGATAGATGCTTTAGTTGCTGCATTTTTGCCTGGAAGTGAAGGATATGGCGTAGCTGATGTTCTATTCGGAGATTATGAATTTGAGGGTCAACTTCCTGTTTCGTGGTTCAAAAGTGTCGATCAACTGCCATTAGATTTTGCACAGAATGCATATGATCCTTTATTCCCCTTGGGTTTTGGATTGAAAACCCAAAAGTTGTGATGTATATAATTTGATGAATTTGAGTTCCTGGACTCGCCACAATTGTTGTACCAAGGATAGTATTATTGTGAATTAATAAGAGCTTTTGGTTCTGGTTGATAATCTGTCGTTTTCCCATTTGGCTTCTATCGCTTTTGCAAATTTAAACCAACACAAATATGATGCCAAGTCTTTTTCCTTAGATTCAGATCCTCTCATTCATCAAGTTTGGAGTTTGAACTCAGTGATTTGCACGGATTATTGATGTATTAGTTACCTGGTACGTGCTCTGCATCGTCAACTTTGTTATTCTGTCTGTCTTACGAAACAGGCTCTTGAAGTCTGTCTTTGTTGGTGCTCTAGCATGAATCAGCGAATCATACACGGTGTGTGCTCTCTCTCTTGCTATTCTGATGAAGCATTCATTGTTATATATACAAAAGCCTTTTCCCTTTCACATTAGCGAATATGGGTTACAATGAAGTTTTCATTTATTATTGGCATGGAGAATAGTGATAAACAAAGCCGCATTGTATCTTATCAGCCGGATGGAAAAGGTTTTACATCTAGAAAACAAAAATTTTCCGCATCACCAAACGTTAGGCGTTAAGGGAATCTCACGGTTTTGGGCTTTCTGGCCGATCTTTCGGTAGGACAACCGCATCAACCTTAATGCGTCTAGCACTTGGGTCATGTTATAAAAGTGTGCTATATACATAACTGCCAATTGTGGGAGAAAGCCTTACTGGGGCAAACAGTAAGGCTAGACAATGGGTGCACGTGAGTGACTACCTTTATGGAGTAAGCCAAACGGTCCGCACGTGACATTGTGCTCCCTCCATCCCTTCAAGTTTTCTGAACTTTCTGAAGTGTTCTCACATTTGGAATAGCCTAAGGGATGAAGGGAGCAACAAAGAAAAAATAATGTAGAGAAAAAGTGAGTTTTTCATCTATCTATACTTGAGTTCTATGTTGTGTTAACAGACCTGCTTGTACATAAGAGTAGTTGCTACTTGCCTAATAATTGAAGATCATATTGGAACTAGAAGTGTCAGTGTAAGGACATTCAAAACTCCCTGTCCGAAACTTCATCATAAGGATTTATTAAACAGGATCATCAATCCTAGATAGAGGTATCTCGTTCGATCCACAAGATACATAGTCCTTTAACACAAGCATGTTTCTAATACAGTAAACTTCACCTTGATGATTAATTGATTACAAAGCGTATGGAAGAAGCAAGTTTTACTTCAGTAAACAATAAAAGAAGTCTGCACAGAATACGTTAAAACAAGAGCGGCTGGAGAAGTACAGTATATCATGGAGCATTATAGTCAACGAGAAATAAATACCTATTGCAACTCTGCCACTACGCAGTCGCCCACACATTGTTGTATTCATGTTTTGGGCGATTTCCATCTTTCAGTAGCACCACAGTCTTTCAGTAAGACCTTTCGCTATAATAATGTTTGTCATCAGTCGATGCTCTACCAAAATCTGCTAATCAATTCTGGTGTCACTCGTATCAGCCTTATCAGGTATGTCCTCTTATATCTGTCATCTGGTTTTTTGAAAATTCCTTAATTGTCGTATTTACTCTTATCTTTTTTTTGAAGTAAATCAAAAAACAAAAAAAAAAAAATGAAATTGTCACATCTCAAGAAGATATAATGCCCGAAGGAAAATGAAATTAGTTTTTAGCCTTGTATTCCTTCCTTACAGAAATATTTGTCTTGTGTTGCCATAATTATGTATGCATATGCTAGTGTCCTAAATAGTGACTAAACTATGTTTTGCTGCTGTGGTTAGATTAAACTTCACTATTATTGGTCAGAAATGGAATAATAGAATGCATTATCGCTAAATAAAGAACCTTGTTGTGCACGTAAAGCTGAACGCATTTTGGTTAGTCTCCTTGGATGGCTTAGATATCATTTTTTGAGGACTGAAGTTGAACAATATGTCCTTGTTTAATTTACCTGATTTTTTACTGATTCAAACTAAGATTCATAAGCTCTAATGCCATGTTACAGATTGTGATGTTGCACAATTTTCGCATGAAGAAAAGACGTGAAATAAGGACAGAAAGAAAGAGAACAAACTTTTCTTGTATTTGGACTTAGAACTCTAGGACATAATAGAAGGGTTACATCCTAACAACCTTAGCTGCCTAGGACTAACAAACTCATAACACGTCCAACTATAAGTTTATTAAATTACGTGCTCTTTTTTATTTGTGTATATTTATTAATTAATTTTGCTATCACGATTAAAGGGCCAACGGTAAACAACATTATTGTCAAGAAATTGTGTACATCCAATGCAACCATCCAAACTCTACTAAGTTGGATACACAATTTAATGGCCTTAGAATAACAAAATATTGTTATAGAAATGAAATGGGGATTAGAGGAGAAATAGGCGTGCTAAATTATTTGAGTGCGGGCTACAATGGCTCATGTATAATCACTTATAGAAAGGCAATGACATATACACGACCATATTTGTATATATTAACTGTAAAAATATTTGACAAAAACTTCAAAACAAGTCTAGCGACAACATAAAACTAGCTCGAACAAATAATGCAATAACAAAGAATTAAATCATTAATAGTTTTAAATTTTGAATATTACATAATGTTGGAAACCAAATTAGATTTGGTTTAGTAACAGAATCGTTTCTTGATTGAAAAAATGCCTCCCTTATGCCACTCTTTTTCGAAACCATTATAAAAAATTTCAATTTCAATGTAAATCTCCTCTCTTTCGGTGTGTTTATCTTGGTTCTCTTAAGAGCAGAAAAATTGCAAGCTTATAACAAACATGAATATAACGTGTTGTTTATCAACATTTGGGAAAATCAGTAGGAGGTGGTATAATAGATTGATTTGGTCCCTTGCCATTATCTACCAAGAATGCCATTTTTAATCCCCATGTTGTGTGAACCTCCAAATGACAATGCAAGAACCAAACTCCTGCAACATGCCAACCAAAGTCCAAAAAGTTATTTTAAATCTTAAGAGATATCCTATTAAATGTATAATAAGAAATGCTATCATATTATCAGAAAAATATAAGGTGCACATACTTCATAAGCCATAAAGATAGCATCCCAAAACCATATAATAGTGGAACGAAGAGCTGCAATGACTTATAAAGTGTACACACCATCATTAATCATCGATGTGAGATAAACCATCACAACAATATATACCTGGATTATCGGCTCTAAATCTGATGGCAGTCCATCCACCTGATGGTACTCCAATTGTATTTCTTTCAACGGGATCAACGAGATTAAATTTCTTCGGATCCGTCTTTGGATTGTAGTTTCCTATACCTCTTCCAACAACAAAGAAATTGAATCCATGTAAATGGAACGGATGATTTTCTGGTGTTAACATCGCGGTATCTTGTAAGATTAATTGAACAGTTGCATTGTAAGGAAGTCTGTATACTCTAGTCCCAGTTGTAGTAGCAACATTAGTAACTTGATTTCCAGTATAATTAAATGGTGTAGGAGGATTTGCAGGGAAATCAGCAGTAAAAACACCCTTAATATTAAAGTAATGTGCTTGTAGAAGAGAAATAGTTGGCATAACAAATGTGACATTATTGATCGCGGCCACAACTCGAGACCCATTCACACAAGTAGAGCAAGGATTAACTCCTAACCCAACAGTAAAAAACAATGAATGATCAACTGTTTGAGGGACTAGAGCAGGGAATTTCTTAGAGTTAAGAGCTTTGAGAGAATTGGTAAAGCTATCAGATACTTGAGTAGCGTTGATGGGTGGTGGTGCGGTAAGGGTGGTTGATAGAGTAGTCGATCTATTAGATGTTGCGTAGTGGAGGGTAGCCAAACCAGTAGCATTATCCACCGCAATAGGAGCATCCATAAAGGGCGAAACTACCACCATGTACTTGCCTGCAACCTTATTAGTTTCAAGGATTACATTGGTGGTTTGACCCGGTGATATTACGATTGTATCAGTTTTAAAGGGTTTGACGTAGGTAGCATCTACTTCAACAACTGTAAGTTGGTGTCCAGCAATTTTAAAGAAAAGTTCTTCATTAAGTGCAGCATTGACAATACGAAGCATGTATTTTTTTCCTGGCCTCACTTGTAAGTTGAACAATTCTGCAAAATATAAGGAGAAGCATGTTGTATTATAGGATAAATAAAATGTTAAATAATATGTGATATTTACAATGTTATTGTCATATCACTAGTGGAAAAAACCTCAAAGGCTGCGGTTTTTAGGCCACTATAAAGGCTGCGGTTTTGGACCCAAGCACTTGTGATAACAGCTGATAGTATTAAACAATGGCTGCGGTTAAAAAACGCAGCAAGAAAAATTGTTATTGGCTGCGGTTTTTTAGCCTGTCCGCAGCCAATAATGTGATTTTGAGAAGCCAATTTTGGGCCACATTATTGGCTGCGGTTTTGGTACCTGTCCGCAGCCTTTGTTGTGTTTTTTTTTAATTTTTTTTTTTGTTTTATTGATATTTGTATATATTATCCTAAGAGAAAATTATAACAAACCACCTTATCTATACCCTCTTTTTTAAAAAACTACCTTATATAAAAAATTTTGCAAAAAACTACCTTATGTAATACAATTCTTTTCAAAGGACTACCTATTACTCAATTTCATTAGTTGATCGGTATAATTATTGGGATTTTTTGGTGTTCTATTCCCGTTACTCAACATTTCAATGAAGGAGAAGGTGAGTTTCTAATTGCGCACGTGACAGGCATGTGGAAGTCAACCGTTAATTATGCCGGTCAACTAACGAAATTGAGTAGAAGGTAGTCTTTTGCAAAGATTGTATTATATAAGGTAGTTTTTTGCAAAAATTTTTATATAAGGTAGTTTTTTAAAAAAGAGTGTATAGATAAGGTGGTTTTTTATAATTTTCTCTTATCCTAATTATAAAATATATATGAATCAACCTCTTTACACTATAGCCCATGGTATGAGCTAAACAAGAAATTAGACTGACTAGAACCTTATTATTTAAATAGTCAAATTATGTGATATAAGTAGAAATGAAGATATATTTTAGTCTGGAATAAGTCTATACAACACTTACTGGTTTGATTGTTAATCTTTACCCGTTGATTAAGCTAACATGATCTACAAATGTGGTTATTATAATATGATAATGAAAAGTAAAATTGGTGACTAATTACTACCTTGTGAGTTACAGTTTTTAACAGGCCCGGGAAATCCATTGATTGTATGAGCATCAGAGACATTGGGTGCCAAGCCAGATTTTAGAGCTTCATTTATCACAGCTTCTACATCTGATTTCCACCATTCACCTATTATTATAAGAATGTTAGTAAAAGTTTAATCAAAAACACAAATTCTTGTGCGAGACGGTCTTATCATGAGACGCGTCCTATGCATAGGTTGAATAGTCCAATAAATACAAATTGTAAAGATATTGACTCCTTAATTTGAATTTCTATCATAGAGAGATTGTCTTTCACAAGAGCAATTGTCTAGGTCAACTGTTGAATACAAAGAAGAGAATAAAATCATCATCATCATCCTACCCAATGTGTCCCGCCCATAGAAAACTATGGAAAGGGTCTAGGAAGAGAAGCACGACGGCAACTCATACCCATAAAGGAGAGCGCGGCCAAAAGGAGCCCCCGACTCGAAATAAGAAAATAAAATGTAAAATGGTAAATAATTTTGAACCTAATACAACAACAGCTTCCTTGTGCGGTTTTGGAAAGGGATAAGGAACACCAAGTTTAGGCAAGATGACAATTGCACCATGGACAGTAGCCCTAAGCCATAGGATATGAGCATGATACCAAAGGGTTCCTCTTTGACCCGTTAATGTAAAATTGTAAGTGAAGGTTTGCCCAGGCTGAATTGGACATTGTGTTATGTAAGATGGCCCATCTGACCATCCTGTTCTTATTTGACGAATACCATGCCTGCATATTATACAATTAAGTAATATTAAATTCAAGTTAAGGTTATCATTTACAACATTATTAATTTGAAATTAATCTTTACAGTTTTCATTTACAATTACAGTTATTTTCCATGCCTGCAAATTATACAATTAAGTAATACCATGCTTGAAAATCTTTACATTAGCGATCCTAATTATATTAGAATTAACTTTTTATCATTATATGTATTCTATTCTATAATTTTACTTCAGATGGATACACGATCAAAACAAAATTTCATTGCTCCAATATTATTAGTTGGCTCCCAATCTAGAGTATGATATGATTTTCGTGATTTGTTATATTTCAAATCACTAAATAAGTAAAATTATACAATAAAAAAATAACAAAAGTGAAAGAGATCGGAAGAGCGATAAAGGACTAAAGAGGGAGAGTGAACTTTGTTTGTTTTAAAAGGTAGGAAAGTGAAAAGGAAAGAAAATGTGTTTTTTCCTTTAAATCTTTCCACGTTAGAAGAGATTGTATTTTTATTTTTTAATAAAATTTGTCTATATTTTCCATCCAAATTCCTTCCCTCCAATGGATCCTCTATCCTTCCATATTCCTCCCCCTTTCCTTTCCTTCATCTCTCTCTATCCAATCAGTGTTCATATGTTTAAAAAATAACGCATTGTAAAAATACTTATTTCATGATGTATATATATTTTTAAAAAGTGAGAATAATTATGGATTTTACTACAGTAATTGTTAAAAGTTTAATTTGAAAAGTTAGTTTGAAGATAATGTAAATAAAGCAGGAATGGTACTAACCAATGAATAGTGAGATTGTATTTGACATGATTAACCACTTTAACAAGGACAGTATCATCTTCCCTTGCTACAAGGGTTGGACCTGGATATTTCCCATTCACTGTTACTATTTCTTTTGTTGAACACAATCTTGTTTGATTCTTCAACACCACCTATTAATAAAGCATAATCTCACATACATAAGATAAAAACTATTTTATGAGATACACTAAAATAATACATAAAAATAATAAGAAAAATTATCTAGAATAATTAACTGAAAAAAATACTTTATTTTCAACTCAATTTTTTTTTTTTTTTTTTTTGGGATGGAAACTCAAATTTCTTAGTAAGTATTAATATATTTGTAAATAATGAAAATCAACTCTAAAAACTAATTAATCTTAATATGATAATGTGTAAATTGTGACGAACATTGTCTTGTCTACTTGTTATTTCTTACTGAATTACTCCAAAGAATGTTTTGTTTATCGACTATTTATAACATTATTACTTTCTCCGTCTTACGGAGTTAATTTGCAACGACTGCAAAATGTGTTACAACTTTTTCTACAAGTTCTCATAAACTTAAAATGATGATAATTAAGTGGAAGAATATATATAAAATTCAATTATAAAATAGACCCAAATATATGATTAGAAATCCTTAGTGTATATTAAGCCTTTAACAGTGAGGCAATTGGCCGGCGACATAGCATAAGATCATATGGTTGGATAACTTACTTGCTTATCGGTTTGTATATAAATCAATATTTCTTAACATTTTACTTACCAACCTCTCAAAATTTAATAACATCGATGAACATATAACTATAACCAAGTTCATATAGTGTCCTCTCTTTCTCCGCATATGAATAAGTTAATTAAAATAAGTTTATTAATAAAATAAATATATTTACTACTCCCTCCGTTCTCTATTGATGTTCCCATAGGGAATGTTCGCGGGAATTAAGAAAAGTGGAATCTTTTAGATATTGGAGATAATATTTTATTGAATAATAAATTTGATGGAGGAAAAGTGGGGACCACAAATATTAAAAAAATATTTAAAAAAAGTTAGTGGAAAAAATATGGGGACCACAACTAATTAAATTTTTTTTTATGAAATTAGTGGGAAACATGTGGGGACCATAAGGAATATAAAAATGTTAAAATGGAGTTAGTGGAAGATATGTGGGCCCATAATCAATATTAAAATATTAAAATTAGGATGGTTGAGGTTATTTTTGTCCAAAATTTGTGTTATAAATGGAAAGATTCCTTATGGGAACAACAATTGGAACATTCCAAAATGGAAAGTGAGAACTTCTTTAGGGAACGAAGGGAGTATAAATCAGGCGCAAAATAAAATTTTGTACACGCCCTCAAATTTTCCAAAACAGATTTGTTTATTTACCTTTTTTTTTTAAATTTGATTCAAGGTTAAAGGTATTTAATTATTGCTATAGGTAGTGACAGTCGAACTTAAGTTATAAAGGTGTACATAATAGAAAAGCCTATAGACGAAGCCCTAATTTATTTACTTACATTGAACTTGTAGTGACGAATGCGACACTGGACCAAAACAGCCGGCAATAAGCAACCTATAATCACCAATACCAACCCCTTCAAAACCATAGTCCCCATCTTCCTCTCTTCCTTTTAATTATTTTGTTTATCAAAAAATACTTAAACAACCTAAGAGTGAAAGACACAATGCAAGTTGGAATTAAGAATGCAAAGATTAGGAGTATATATATGTGAGTAAGAAGTGTTATATTTTGGTATAAATTTATTGCTAGAATGTCATTGTATTGTAGTTTGTTAAATGAAAAGGATACGTGAATATGAACTAGCTATACATAAAAAGGATGCTTTTCTTCAAGGATAAACCAAATTGGTTATATATTTGTGCATGTATACATGTCAAAAACCTACAAAATTGGCATGTTTTTGAAGCTACGATAATATTCAACTACTCTCTAGTATAATGGAACCCTTCATCTACCATTTACCAAAATGAGTTCACATTTCAATTTATGTTTGTTTATTTTTGTACTAATTTTTGGTATTTATAAAAAAATAATTACTAGTAACTAGTTTTCTATGAGCGGATGCTTTGACCGCATACTCTTTTGTGGGCATGGTTGTTGTCTTTGTCGTATTCTGATTATAGTTTTTCTATGAGAGAAATACATTAGATATGATGATGACTAATATTATTAAAAAAAATAATTACTAGTAACTAGTTTTCTATGAGCGGACTTTTTAATTGCATCCTTTTTTATGTGCATGGGTTATTGCATTTCTCATATTCTGATCATAGTTTACTATAAGAGAAATACAGTAGATATCATGATTAATACTAAATTGTTTATATATGTGGTTAATTGATGACGTAAAAAATCAGTTTGTATGGGTAAAAATATTAAATAAAGATTATTAAGATAAAATATGGTCAAAGGAAGTCAAATCCACCGAAATCTGGTAGGTCTGATCTTTATTTGGTTGTTATCTGGGAACTTTTATCCGACAAGGTATAAAGAGTGCTGCTGTTGTACTAAGTATTATGCATGAGGAACTCACGTGATACTTAAAGACACTTGGCCATTATTTAAGAGCCACTTTTGAATAGTGGGACACGTGTTGTTTCTATAAGCTACAAAAGACAAAAAGAGTATTTGATTGAACCTAGAGGATCCACATGTATTAAAAGATGATTGGCATATGCAAAGAAGAACCTTTTCCCAAAATATTGCTTTTTCAAAAAATAATTCCCACTTTACGTTCATTTACAAAATAATTCCCACATTACCGTCCACGTAGGACGGCAAGGGAAAGATTTTTTTTCTTTTTTTTACAATAAACCGCTACTTGAAAGAGCGGTTTGCCTTTGGAAAATGAAAGAAACCGCTGCTCAGTGATGCGGTTTTACTAATCCAGACTTTAAAAAAAAAAATAAAATCAATGTAAACCGCTACACCAAGTAGTGGTTTTGTGTAGATATACATACTGCCCACTGCCCAGTTCATTCTTCACGCCATTTTCTTCCTCCCTCATTCCATTTTTGATGCGCCTTAATTCTTAAAAAAAAAACCTTTTGTTTTTCCTCTTATTCCCAACATCACTCACTAACTAAAGTAATCAACAACATTGAAATTACCTCTTTCACAACTTGTTCATTCTCATCATCAATCAAAGGTATCAATTTAACCCTAGTTTTTTTTATAATTTGCAAATTGATTTTTTTGTTCATGAATGTTCTTATTTTAGCTTATAATAGTGTGGTTGGTTGTTATATTATCTTAATTTCATGTATTAAGTGTCAATTTTACTCATTTTAGTTGAATTATATGATTTGTTTTTGAATGCATATCAAGTGTTTTGTGAAATGCTTCAATGAACATTTCACCAATTTTTTGGATTACTTCAATATCTTTAATACATAGTTATGATATTATTTTTATTATACTTCAATTCACTCATATTATGATAAATATTTATACTTGCCTTCTTATACATATACATTGCCATGATCATGATTTTCATTGTCATTAGTTTAGTAGAAAATGGAGTATTGTCCAATTGTTGTGTATTTGAATGGAGTATTATATGACCTTTGAGGATTATACATATACATTGCCATGATCATGATTTTCATTGTCATTAGTTTAGTAGAAAATGGAGTATTGTCCAATTGTTGTGTATTTGAATGGAGTATTATATGACCTTTGAGGGTTACACATATACATTGCCATGATCATGATTTTCATTGGCATTAGTTTAGTAGAAAATGGAGTATTGTCCAATTGTTGTGTATTTGAGTAGAAAATGTACATATAATATACATTGCCATGACCTTGAGGGTTGTACAAATAAGTTGACAGGCATCATGACGACACCGGGCCCAATTGATCCATCAGTACTTACGCTCCAGGCCACCCACCGAAGCGTAAGTGCATGGGAGGGTATTGATCGGTTGTTGATCACTCGACAACACTATTGGGTACATTGGGTTGTGCCTGAGAGAGTTATGGAGTATGTTGAAGGATGTGGTTTTGGGGGTATTCATAGATTACTGGGTGGCGGGTTAGACACTGACCGAGCACTCATTACTGCCTTGGTTGAGAGATGGAGGCAGGAGACGCATACTTTTCATCTCACGGTTGGAGAGGCGACTATAACATTACAAGTTATTGGGGTCCTATTAGGATTGCCGGTAGATGGCACAACGGTTATTGGTCATGGCGACGGAGCTTGGGCCGCCTTAGTATTAGAGCATTTGGGGGTACTTCCGCAGAACCCCGAGGATCCAAAGGAGACACAGATACTTATTGGATCTTCGTTGAGGCTAACATGGTTGCGTGATCATTTCAGTGAGGGCCCTCCTGAAGATGCTGATGAGGAGACCATCCAGAGGCATGCACGTGCCTACATTCTGTATTTATTTGGTTGCATCTTGTTTGCGGACAAGAGCGGTGATTGCGTACAGCTCATCTACCTCCCCTTGTTATCTAATTTAGATGAGGTTCCAGGGTATAGTTGGGGTAGCGCCACCCTCGCGTACCTATATCGACAGCTATGTAGGGCATCCCGTAAGGTTGCTAAGGAGATAGGGGGATGTCTTTTGCTTCTACAGATTTGGCGATCCCGTTGCCCACTCATTTGCTTTGATGTTGTGTAGTTTCATCTTCCAGACCGCGTGATGCGCCAGTTTGGTATGGAGCAGCGTATTCCTCAGGCTTGTGATAGGGGGGTTGATCTTCATAAGATTGATCGAAGGACGGGGGACAAGAATTTCATTCATCGACATCGCTCGCACGTGGATGCATGGAGGGATCGAACATCCAGTCTGGTCCAGGGAGATAACTACACTAGTCATACTCTACGTGATTACATGGCGTGGTATAGGAGGATCACAAGGTTGCGCATCACGAACCCTGCATCAGCACAGCCAGCATCACATCACCATCCCACTGCCACTATATTGGTATGTTTACTCTATTGTGAAAATAGTTTTAGAAATCTATATATATATATATATATATATATATATATATATATATATATATATATATATATATATATATATATATATATATATATATATATATATATATATATATATATATATATATATATATATATATATATATATATATATATATTTTATTTTGAAAATTTGGAATATATTATAAAAAAGGAGGGAAACACCACACTGTAACTCGGAGACCCAAATCCGCCGGCATAAAAAAACCCCCGTAGGGAAAAAAGCCATTGGAAGTGGGAGCCCAAGAAACAGGCCACCCAGAACAGCATAGGGGTGGGCTATGCCAAAAGAACAAAATTCAGAGACGCCAAATACAAGGTGGATCAAGCCACTTACACACCAAAGGATGCTATACAAACACCAAGAAGAAAATATACTATCTTTTCTATGAAAATCGAAGGCCCAAAACACCAAACTGTAGAAATCTTCAGGCCCGCAAAACTCCAAAGGACAACCTATTTAAAGGGCCCAATTTTTGAGGAAGATAGCAAATCCCAAACATTTCTCACGCGCAAACCGAAGAGGTAGGGAAAATGAAACATCAATGCGGGCCCCAATGCTGCAACAGAGCCTCTAAAACGGGTAACTTTCACCACCATTAATGGACACACCTGCAAAGCATAGCTCCATAGAACACGCACCAAAACAGGGAAGAAGCTCCAGCCACGTCATCGAACCACCAGATCTCCACTTTCAAACACCAGCCACGCCATTTGGAGAACACACCAGCTACGCCATCGAAACACATCCCACCAAAAAATAATTCCGGCGCAAGAGACTCCAACGACACCTTGATATCACCTGCTAGAGACCGCCGTCGACCAAGAAACCCAAGAAAAAACCATCCCCCAAAGAACTGTTTCCCACATAAAAACAACAACCCACATCATACTCGACAAAAAAACGCCTGTAAAGACACCAAAAAAAACCACAGAAAACGATTCGAAGACAAAAACTCCCTGAACCAGAACAAAACACACCAACACCAGATAATGAACAACCTTCCTGTACCAGAGCAAAACTCCACACACCAAAACAGCAACCTTCTTCAAACCCTGTGTTCACGTGCTCCTCAAACCAAACAACCTCTCACAGCTCATATTCCATCAGCAAAATCCTAATCCCCCCTGCACCATTATCAATATTCAAAAACATCAAAAACACGCAACTCCAACCTACAGCACGCAGCAGCCCAAAAACTCCTCGAGCCAAAAGCGACAAAAGCACCTCGAGCCAAAAGCGACAAAAGCCCTGTCAAAAAGCCACCCAGACACCGGAAAAAGCTTGACGTCACTGCACAGCCTCCATCAGGGAATAAGAATCAGTACTCCATTGTAAGAGGACTCCCAAGTCACCAATCTCCTAGGAAGAACCGACGTCAAAACGTTCCAAAAACAACACGAAAGGCCCACACGCAAACTTGTTCAAGAATCCTAAGAGCTTCAATCAAAACCACAACGAAAAACCACCAGAACAGTTGACTGAAAACAAAACGAACCCGCCAAATAACATGATCCCAAAGCTTCAGACTACCTCAGAATCGCAGAACCCACACCTCAAAACCCACCGAAAAATCCTAAAAGACGACCATAAAAGCCGAACGACGACCACAACCCAAACCTCGAAATCCATATCACCGTCAGCCAACAACAACACACCACGCCAAAGCCACACAGCACCACACAACACTCCAAGGATTCGAGAAACACAGAGCATTCCAGATCTCAACCCCCAAAATCAAAGAGACACTAGAACTCGACTCCAAAAGGTCCAAATACCAACCCAAATACCCGCCGTGTAGAACCAAAAGAAAACACCAGCAACCCCATAAACAAAAAAACAGAGGACATACCTTTAGAGAAAAAATGCCCAAGATCTGGAAAGTACCTCACTGGGATATACACCAACACCGTCGCCATCGAGCGGACTGACCCCATAAAAATTTAACCCTTAAAACACCAGAGAAACCAAAAAAGCTCCTTAACCGCAGTCTGAAAAACACCAAAACGCGATATACATCGCTGAGAATAAGGGGAAACAGCGCCAGGTTTGCACCGTTTGAGGACCAACCCCGGCCAAAGTGAAAACAGAGAGAAACCGGACAGAGGAAGAGAGATTAAATCGCCAAAAATCGCAGAAATAAAGAAAAGAAAATCACCGAAAAGGAACCACCAAGAAAGACGTATTCAGCAAAACGAAAAGAAGAAAAGAACAAATGAAAGAAAGTCAAGAAAGCGAAATCAGCCGATAAAAGACCCCAAAAAATGGCCGCCCATAACACCCAAGGTGAGGCTCTCAAAGGGGAGGAAAACCAAACCCTAGGAGAGCCTCTCTCTCTAACTTTCTCTCACTACATCTTTATTATATATATATATATATATATATATATATATATATATATATATATATATATATATATATATATATATATATATATATATATATATATATATATATATATATATATATATATATATATATATATATATATATATATATATATATATATATATATATATATATATATATATATATATATATATATATATATATATATATATCTATATATATATATATATATGTATGTTGACCTATTAATATTTTGTCGGGTAAACGTAGGCTGAGCGTATGAGAGGGGTCCTTTTAGAGTGTTCTAGCACGATGCACGGGGCCTCTGTGTTGCCTGCTGATATGGGTTACCAGTTGTGTACTCAGAGCCTCAATTCTATCTATACTTCGGTGACTGGGGTGTTGGATCAGACGGGTTACAGTTATCTCATCCCGACTCCTCCGGCACATGATGAGACGACCCAGACTCCTCCAGGTGGTACAAGAGGTAGGAGACAACGAGGTAGCTCATCGACGGGATCGAGTAGAGGTCGTTCAAGAGGTTTAGGGCGTTCTATTTCCCATGATCAGGCTTCAGGTGTGTTGTCGCCGTTTGTGGCCCCAAGATTCATTTCCACTCCATCACATCCATCGCCACCCATCCAAGTTCCAGAATATCGGCATCGTACACCTACTCTTGATGACATCCCCGACCCCGAGGCTGATGAGTCAACACCGACCTCATCTATTGGTAGCAAACGAGGTCGAGGACTTTTAATTACTTCACTTGTATCATTTTGGATGATTGCGTTGTATTATATATGTTTTTCTTTGATAATCTCTTATTTTAATTTATATGTTTTATTATTCCGACATCGTTGATGGTTGAGATCTCGTAAATATTGAAAGTTAAATTTAATAATTGAGGTTAAATTAGGGAGATGAGTTGGTTATTAATGATTTAGTAAAGTAAACCGCTACATGATGTAGCGTTTTTATAACTACACAAGAAAAGGCAAACAAAAAAATTCCTACCATAAAACCGCTACATGATGTAGCGGTTTACTTAAGCTGTAGAAGAAAAAGCCCAAAAAAAAAATTAATTAACATAAAACCGCTACATAGAGGCACGGTTTTGTGTGAAATATAAACCGCTACTCCATGTAGCGGTTTGGTGCAAATTATTTCCAAATCTCAGTGCGTTGCTGACGTGGACGGTAGTGTGGGAATTATTTTGTAAAGTTACGTAAAGTGGGAATTTTTTTTTTTAAAAAAATGCATTTTGGGAAAAGATTCTGCGAAGAATGTTTCTAGGGATTGGGAAAATGAATGTTTGTCTCACAATCATTAGATATAAATATCAGCCCCAAACGCCATGAATGAAGTAACTAATTTCTTACCGAGAAAGAGAAGTACAAAAATATTTAAAGAGATAAAATAAGAACAATCTTGACTGAATTTCATAATTTCATATTGATTTTTAGAGCAACGTTTCCATATCAAAGAATATTTTTGATAATTATTATATAAGACCTCACATCTAAATAAGCCCTAAGCAATAATCCACTTGATTGCCACTATGCATCTTGAAGGACTTGTTAGGCAAATTCATCACTTTTCTTGATACTGACTTGGGCGTTGGAGTTGGAATCCGGAGAACTCCGGGTATTCTCACCCCTTAGTGTGTTTTGCAGATTTCGAGATACTGCTTCACTTATAAAGATCTTGCTGTATAGCTGGCAAAGAATTAAATTAAAGAAGCTCCACCAGCATAATCATTCTGATTAAATCACAAATCACAGATTATTTAACTAAATTAATTGTCTCTATAATCAGATAAGAACAATTTGACGTTAGAAAGAGGGCCCCTTTTTCTTTCTTAGATAAAGTTAATATAAGAATTTTCTAAACAAGTGAAGATGGCAAGTCATTATGAAAACCAAAGTTTAAGTCATTCTAATTGGTCTCATAATCGAATAATGTATGAAGAACTCAAGGGTGTATCTGAAATTGTTAAGTGGTTTGTTTTTGGTCCTCGTGATGATGCCAATAAATATGAGGGTTACGATGTCAACGGGTTCACATTTTGGACTGAGGGTCAAGATAAGAAGTCATCGTATCTGTAGAATAGTGGGGTTTCTATTTTGTCGTCATCTACATTTTACGCGAGTGCCAAGGATCAATCGCCGGTTGATGCTAAATCGTTATACTTCGGGCGGGTACATGAAATATGGGAGCTTGACTACTGTACTTTCACTATGGGTCTTTTCAAATGCAAGTGATAATAATTGACGATGCGTTAAAAATGACGACCCTTGTGGATTCACTCTTGTACACTTAGATCATTTGCGTGATAGTGAGGAGCCATTCATACTAGCCACAGAAGCCAAGCAAGTATTCTACATTGTAGACCCTTTTGATAAAAAATGGTATATCGGAAAAAAAGTATCCTTGGTATATGTGATGCTGAGGATGACTAAAAACATGATGCTTTTGAAGACTCCCCACCCTATATCAATCCAAAATTTGTGAATGAAGATGATGAAGATGTTGGTTATCTGCGTGTAGATCACACGAAAGGAATACATTTGAATTAAGTGATTC
This sequence comes from Amaranthus palmeri, assembly GCA_019776075.1. NCBI lineage: Eukaryota > Viridiplantae > Streptophyta > Magnoliopsida > Caryophyllales > Amaranthaceae > Amaranthus > Amaranthus palmeri. The sequence continues at coordinate 48,199 of JAAKBH010001117.1, forward strand.
ATATGATATGAATTATTTAAGGTTTTTAAATTTTTTTGGCACTTTCGCACATAAAGTAGCTCAAACGTGGTTTGTTATGCATGAAACTTGACACACAACACTATTGGTTTATATTATTGTGTTGAAATTGTTAGAATTGAAAATCTTAGTCATATGCTTCAAATAACGTATTAAGTTGCGCTTTTAAGGTTTTTAAAGCTTTTTTTTGGCACTTTCGGGCATAAAGTAGCTCAAACGTGGTTTGTTATGCATGAAACTTGACACACAACACTTTTTGGTTTATATTATTGTGTTGAAATGTTTAGAATTGAAAATCTTAGTCATATGCTTCAAATTACGTGTTAAGTAGCTCAAACATGTTCTAATGTATTTCTATTTATATTTTTTCAGGTATGCATCTTTTCAGAGACAAAATTGTGCCCGAGATTAAGACTTTGGACAACAAGGTTCATAGTGAGTTGGATAAGGACTATGATCCGAGGAAGGATATGGACATAAACGAGGATGATGACGACGAGCAAAGTATTGAAGTTGCCCCACCAATAAACGAAGACGGCCCACCAACGGATGCTCCCATTGTTGGTTCTAAGAAACGTAAAAGGCGAGGTCCTATGAAGAACTTCAAAGTCACGGATCCCATGCACCTCGAATACAATGAATTGGGTCAACCATGTGAAAAATAACATAGGTAATATGGAAAACAAGTGGGTCTATCTGTTCGTAAGATTTCCATATTGCATGCATGGAACGAGATTCTAGAGAGTTTGAAGAACTCTCTTAGGGATGAATATTTTTATTCATTCATTTTCATTTTAAAATTAATTGAATTGACATTAATAAATAATTATAATGTTCTCCTCAAGCGGCACTGACACTCGGAACCAGCAGCGGCGATGGCGGGTGTTTGTAAAATTATTGAGAGTCGAGCATGGCATGAAAGAGGAAGTTTTGTTTGGCAAATATTAATCAAGTAAGAATTATAAATTACTTAGAGAAACTGAATATTTATTAAATTATAAATTATAAATTATTAATCAAGGGGAAATTGAATAGACAAATATTTCCTTAATTCTATTAATAGTTATTAATTAATTACTCTTTTTAAGTATTAATATAGTTAGAATTATAAATTATCGCAAGTAAGTGTTGTAGCCTAGTGGTTTGGAGCAGGGGTGAAGGCACATGGGGGGCCGGCGGAGGCCCAGCCTCCTTTGCCGAAAATGCGAGCCTTTGTAATTTTGGTTTTGGCCCCCTTTACTAATATGATATATAGTTTAAAGAGAGTAAAAATATAACAAAAATTACTATAGCACAATGATTGGAGTAACATATTTGTAATCTAAGGTTAAGGGACCGAATTCTCACTTGAACAATTATTTATTTATAGACTAATAGATTTATACTATAATGTCATTACTATTTATCTTTCATAATCTAACATTCATCTTTTTTAGCGAGTGTTTATATTTTTCTATCTTAATTTTAATAGTGTTTTTTTGGAGAATTATTAGACAAATATATAGAGCTAAAAATACTTAATTTTTTCAAAAATAATAATTATAGTGGAGCTTTAACTCTATTTATTGTTAAATATAATTTTTTGCAATGATTCAAGTTTATTTCAGTCTATAAGATTTTAATATTTTCATAGTTTAACTAGTGTCTAATGGTGTTCGTACGGGTCATCATTGATATCAGGTTGAGTGTTTCGGGTGGGCTTGAATTCGGATTTCGTGTCCATATTGTTTTTACATAATTGTAAATTTTTAAAGTCGAATCAAATCGGATTTGGTTACAATGTCGTGTAAATTTCGGGCCATCGTGTCTGTTTTTAACACCTAGTTTTTTATACAGTAAAAAAAAATTCTACTACATCGATAATTTGCCACCCCCCCCAAATTCAAAATCCTAGCTTCGCCCCTGGTTTGGAGTATTGATATTTACTAAAAGGTTATGGGTTCAAGACATTAGATCTAGATATATATATATATATATATATATATATATATATATATATATATATATATATATATATATATATCTATATATATATAGATATATATATATATATAGATATATATATATATTATATATATATAATATATATATATATATATATATATATATATATAAATATAAATATATAAATATCTGTGTGTGTGGTGTTGTGTGTGTGTGTGTGTGTGTATATATATATATATATATATATATAATATATATATATATATATATATATATATAATATATATATATATATATGTGGTGTGTGTGTGTGTGGGTGCGTGTGTGTGTGTGTGTGTGTCCCTATATATATATGTGTGT
>JAAKBH010001118.1:0-50492 GCA_019776075.1 Amaranthus palmeri
ATATATAATAAGAAGAAAAGAAAGAAATTGTAAACGACGTATGGTAGGGTTTTTATTTTATTTTGTGATATAAAGTTAATATTATAAGAGATGTTTTACTGATGTGTACTTTATATTTTTAACGATCCTGAGATGATGTTGTTGCTTTTGGGGTTAATAACTAGATAGTGAGTTAAGTTGCAGGTTGGGGGAGTGAGGATTTTCACTTGGAACAATAAAACAGATAGAGTACGGAGAATTATAATTTATAAAATTTTATTTAACCTTAAGAATGGATTTGTATTTAATTAGAGGCAAGTTTGCTCTTGAGTTGTAATAATTATATTTTTGACTTTATATCTTTATTCGCTGCAAAGACTTTCATATCGCTAAGTAGTTTATCATAACTCTAATAGAACTCGATCCGCAAGATTTACTTTAAAATTCCATTTTATCATGCATTTATGACATCCTGGTTTAACTTTGGCTCTACTTAGTTTTATTGAAAAGGATCAAATTGTCTTTCGAAACAATCCGAGTTTTTCCGGGATGTTATATAGGGTAAAGAAGCCTGAAGTTGACTTCGTATCATCTCAATCTCCTGCCTAGTCTGCATTAGTATAAGCCACAAGGTCTAGGTGCCTATTTCCTTTGAAGAGAGTCCTCCTACTGGTAGTTCCCTTTAAGTATCTCAATGTCCTCATTATTACATTCAAGTATTGCACTTGTGGGCGATGCATGAATCTACATACTACACTCACGGCATAGGCAATGTCTAGTCACAATAGATGTCTTTGCTGGTTTGCAGTCCAACATTCTCAACTTCTCACCATCTTCCGATATTGATCTTTGGTTGTCATCTAAGCTCCTTCAATTATTTGAAGCCCGTGACTAGTCACAATTAGGGATGGGCACAGGTCTTGGACCCTAAGGGTCTAGATCCGACCCGACCCTAATTTTAAGGGTCTGGGTCCGGGTCAAATCTGGGTCCATGACCTTAGGGTCCGGATCCGGGTCTTCACATTTGAGACCCAGATTCGACCCATGTACCCATTGACATCTTTTTTAAAAAAATTATATATTAGGTAATATGTGTATTAATTACTTGATTTGAAATTTTATTATATTTTCTAACATTGCGTTATTTTGAACTTTATCGATTCATTTGATTTAAAATTGGTCGTTGTATCGATACTTTAAAAATTATAGACTTGATAAATATTTCGTTATAAGAACATGAATGTTGAAAAACTTCACATGTTTCGCTTAATTAGTATAAAGTATTAGAAGATCCTCGTTAGTTGAAAATGTTTAAATAATTTTATGCAAATGGTCGAAAATTGCACTTCATCATATACTTTTTAAAAAATTTTAAGAAAAAAATAAAATTGTGTTGGACCCAGATTCAGACCCTAGACCCGCCAGACCCAAAGGGTCTGCGTCCGGGTCCAAAATTTTTAGACCCTACAAATCCAAATCCGGGTCCGGGTCTGGGTCCATAAAAAAATTAGGGTCTCGATCTGGGTCTTGCTAGACCCGACCTTGATCCGACCGATGCCTATCCCTAGTCACAATAGGTGTTTTTACTGGTTTGCAGTCGAACATTCTCGTTTCATCTAGAAGATCAAGAATATACTTCCATTGATTTATGAAGATCCCTATCTTTGATCCTAGGACCTCGATCCTGAGAAAATATTTCAAATTACCAAAATCTTTCATCTCAAATTAGGGATGGGCACAGGTCTTGGACCCTAAGGGTCTAGACCGGACCCAGAAAATTAGATATTCAAATTCTGTTTTTTTTTGCTTGATTTTCTATTGTGACTAATCTACTGAGGAAGAAGGAAGCTTAAAATACATGGGTTTCAAAAACTGAAATTTGGGTTATTCAAAGAAGTGAATTGGCGTTTGATTTGTTGTTGACATTCGAAACATCATTGACGAAAATGGCGTTTAATATGAATTTTTGTGCATGGAGAATATATCTGGCTATTTGGGGAAGATGAAAACGGCAAGTAAAAGAGAACCTTACCTTTGAAACTTTTTAGGGTTTGTCAAAAGATTAGAGAAGATGAAAATGACAAGAAAGATAGAACCTCACCTTCAAAAGTTCTTAGGGTGAGTCAAGAGTTTGGGGAAAATGAAAATGACATAAAAAATGGGCAAGAAAGAGAGAATTGTTGAATCATCCATATTGTAGAGGTAAGTCAAGAGTTTGGGGAAGATGAAAATAGCAAGAATGAGAGAACTTCAACTTCAAAAGAATCCAATCAGCATAAACTAGTTATTAAGGGAGGGCTTTTAATGGTGGTGGTGGTGGTGTGATAGAAAAACAGCTATTGACAAGAATGGGAATGATGTTATTTCATTAAAATTGGAAGAAACAGTAATACAATGAAGATGTTCAGCCTATATATACAAGAGGATTAAACTAACTACAACAGCTAACCATGGTTTGACTAAAGTTGTTATAACAACCTTCACAAACTGTTATAACTAACTTAATACATCAAGAAATCCTACACAAGCTTAAAAACAAGAACCCTTGATTAGGAAACATCTCAGCCCTTGATATAGGAGTGCACGGATCAAGCACACGGATCACCAAGGATGCTACTGAAGTTGTTGTTTGGATTACTGACTAACTGCTGCTTGGATATCCTCTTGTAGTTAGTGCAGACATGCCTCCATTTCATGAAGAAGATATATATATGCTCAACCTATCATATAAAAAGAATATAAAGAACATGTATACATATGTATATATTTTAACAGCCCCCTCAAACTAGGGGTTTGCAAACACCTAGTTTGCTAAGCAGTTCTTTAAAACGTTTAGTAGAAAGAATCTTTGTGAAAAGATCTGCAATTTGTTTCTTGGTAGGTAGGTATGAAAGATGTAATAAACCTTCTAAGACCTTTTCCCTTGTAAAATGACAATCTATTTCCATGTGTTTAGTTCTTTCATGAAACACAGGGTTTTTCCCTATGAATATGGCTGATTGATTATCACAAAAAAGTGTAATAGACTTTTGTATAGAAATATTAAGCTCTTCAAGCAATCTAAGTAACCATGTAACCTCATATGCTGCACTAGCCATTGCTTTATATTCTGCCTCTGAGCTTTAACGGGATACAGTCGGTTGTTTCTTACTTTGCCAACTAATAGGAGAATGTCCTAACATCATTACATAACTTGTAATGGACTTTCTTGTGTCAACACAAGACCCCCAATCTGAATAAGAATAACCTTGTAAAATGAGCTTTTCCTAACCTTTTAGTTTGATGCCTTGCCCACAAGTTGAGGACACAGAGTTTAGGGTATGAATAAGAGCTTTCCAATGAGAAGACCTAGGTGTTTGCATGAATTGACTAAGACTCTAAGCTGTATATGCTAGATCAGGTCTTGTGTTAGTCAAGAAATTCAACTTTCCCACTAGGCTTTTGTAAAGAGTTGGATTTTCTAGAAGTTCTCCTTCATTAGCAGTTAATTTTGTGTTTAGTGGTAAAGGAGTAACCACTTGTTTGAACTCTTTAATTCCACTAGCTAGAAGTAATTCTTTAGTGAACTTTTGCTGAGTAAGAATCATACCATCCTCTTGATGACTCACTTCAATTCCAAGAAAATAGTGTAAATCTCCTAGATCCTTTATCGTGAAAACATCATCCAAATGTTGTTTTAGGGTTTGAATTTCAATAGTGTCATCTCCTGTAATGATTATATCATCAACATAAACTGCTATGATGGTGATCTGATTAGTTTGTTTCTTTAGAAAAAAGAAAAATCATTTTTAGATAGGACATATCCTAAAGATTTTAATTCATCAAGAAGTTTGATGTGCCATTTTCTGGATGCCTGTTTGAGACCGTACAAAGATTTCTTTAAGAGGCAAGCTTGATTGGGGCCATATGAAAGTCCTTCTGGTATTTTCATATAAACCTCTTCATGTAGATCTCCGTTGAGAAATGCGTTATTGATATCTAGTTGATGAACTTTCCATTTTGAACTAGCCGCTATAGCAAGGATATATCTTATGGTGGACATCTTTACTACTGGGGAAAAAGTCTCCTCATAGTCTATCCCATATTTCTGATTATATCCTTTCGCAAAAAGGCGTGCTTTAAATCTTTCTAAAGTTCCATCAGACTTCAATTTAATTTTGTAGACCCATTTACATCCAATGGCTTTCTTTCTCTTAGGAAGAGTAACAATATCCCATGTTTTATTTTTACTTAATGCTTCAATTTCACTTTCCATGGTTTTAACCCAATCAGGGTTTTGACTTGCTTCTTGATATGTGTATGGTTCCACAAATTTTCCTTGAGATAGAATAATTTTTTGATGATGTTGAGATAATTTGTCATTTTGAACAATATTGCACCATGATTGTTTTAGGCTTGTGCATGCATAGTCCTGCAAATACTTTGGTGTAGAAGTCTTTCTTAATGTTCTTCTTTGTTTTTGTGGACTTATATTATGGGAATATCTTCCATCTTCTTTGTCAAGAGGAATTTCCTCATTCTCTCCATTTTTTGGAAGAAAAAATAGTTTTAGAGATTCATTATTTGTTTTTGAATAGTGAAAAGGAAAGAAGTTCTCATGGAATTTAACATCTCTTGATGTGTAAACTTTCTTAGATTCGAGACTATAAAGTTTATAAGCCTTTTGTCTTTCAGAATATCCAATGAAAACACTTGGTTGAGCTCTTGGCTCAAATTTTGTTCTTTCTTTGTCTATAGTGGATGCATAACATAAATATCCAAAGGCTCTCATCATTTCATATGATGGCTTCTTTTTGAACAGTCTTTCGTAAGGTGTAACATTATTTAGAATGCTTAGAGGCATTTTATTAATAGTGTGCACTGCACTTTCAACATAGTCTCCCCAAAAGCTTATTGGGACTTTAGATTGGAAATAGAGAGCTCTTGACACGTCCAGTAGGTGTCTATGTTTTCTCTCAACCACCCCATTTTGTTAGGGTGTGTTGGTGCAACTGGATTGGTGAGATATGCCTTTTTCATTGTAAAAACGCAAGGTCTCCCCTTGAGATAATTCTTTGGCATGATCAGATCTCACCATTTTGATTTGCGTTTCAAATTGGGTCTCTGCATATGAATAGAAGTGTTTAACACAAGACAAAAAATCAGACTTATTTTTAATGAGAAAGATCCAAGTGTATCTCGTAAATTCATCCACGATTGTGATGAACATGGTACACTTTGTTCTTGTTGGAGACTTTAATGGTCCCCAAATGTCAATATGTATGAGTTGAAATGCTTTGATAGTCTTTATTAGGCTTTTATTGAAAGACAATCTAGATTGTTTTGTCAAAGGCCAAATAGTACAAAAAAATTTATTCTCAGCTGTTTGTACATCAAAATCAGGCAACACATGTTTAATTTTTTTGAAAGGTAGATGCCCAAGCCTTAAGTGCCACATTTTTGCATCTTCTATGCACTTATTACTGGTAGCAGCTGTGCTGATTTTGTTTGGTTCAGTAGTCAAGGTTGTTTTTGTGCCATTAGTGAACATGACAGTACGCTGAACTGTTGCTGTCTTGTGGGTTTTACTATCAGTGGAACTTTGTTCTTGGGCTGAACTCATGTAATATAAACCTTTTTTGCAACTACCAAGAGGCAAATGCCTCCTTAATTGCTCCTGGACAGTACAAGCATTAGTAGTGAAAGTAATGCAACAATTTAAATCGGTGCACAACTTGTGCACAAAAATCAGATTATAGTTAAAAACAGGGACATACAACACCTCTTTCAAAACAATGCCATTTTTTAGAGTTATGTTTCCACTATTTGTCACCTTAATCTTTCTCCCATCGGGAACAATGACCATATGTTGATTTTCAGTTAAAATTCTTAAAAAATCAAACAAACTTGATTGATGACACATGTGGTCACTTGCTCCAGAATCTGTAATCCATTGAACATAATTATTATAGGGATTTCTCATACTTGCAATTGTGCCGCATTGGATGTATGTGAAATCTCTTGCACATCCGATATGGTAGAGTCTTTCCCATTGAGAATATTCATCAATCTTGCGTATTGTTCCTCTGTTAGCTTTGTCTCAACACGTTTGTTTTCTTGCTTATCTACATTAATGCTTGTGTTGGCCTTGCTAGTATGCTGTTCCTCCTTCTTCCATGTGCTGTTCTTGAATCTAGCTGGATAACCATGTATCTTCCAACAATTGTCCATTGTGTGACCTTGTATTTTGCAATGGTCGCAGTATAAAGATTGTCTGTTATTCCTAGAATTCTTAGACTTTGGCTCATGGTACCTTCGTTTTTCTACCCTATGACCTATATTGAATTCTTGCAATTCATCATGTTTCCGATGTCTTGATGAATTTGTTCTTGAATCAAGATTCCATATACTTCAGACAAGGAGGGTAATTCCTTCATCATGATCAAGCTACTCCTAGTTTGCTTGTATTTAGGATCTAATTTCATGAGAAATTGTATGATCCTATTTCTTTGTTGACTCTTGAGAGTGTTTTTCGAAAGTTGACATTCACAACCCATACAAGTACAAGTAGCAATGGGATCAAGGGCATCCATTTCGTCCCATAGTCCCTTAATTTTTGTGAAATAATCCTCGATACTCACGTCTTGTGTTTGGAACGTCTTGTTAAGTGCTTCTTGTATTGTGAAAATTTGAGTGCTTGATGATTGACCAAACCTTTGTTCAAGTTCATCCCAAACCTCTTTAGCTGTATTCAACCATAAAATGGTCTTAGAAATTTTCTCATCAACAGCGTTCAACAACCATCCTATGATGACATCATTTACCCTATCCCGTGCTTTAGCAAGATCTTGATTGTGAATGGCTTTCTTAATTGTTCCATTAACAAAACCCAACTTATTCTTACCAGAGAGTGCAATAGCGATAGCTCTTCTCCATCCCTTATATCCTGTTTCATTGAATGTACTTGGGACAATCTTGTGCCCGGTGTCGGTTGGATGGAGGTAGTATGGACTGGAGGGGTTCATGGTTGGATCTTGCTTTTCTTGTTTGTCGTTCTTGCTCACCATGATATCACAAAGAATGAAAGAAAGCAGCAAAGAAGAGGGTCTTCTGAATTCTGATATTCTGTTGTAGCAAGAAAAGGGTTGTGAAGAAAGGGAAGCGTGTATCAGGGTCTCCGCTCTGGTACCATGTTAGAAAATCAGCTATTGACAAGAATGGGAATGATGTTATTTCATTCAAATTGGAAGAAGCAGTAATACAATGAAGATGACAAGAGGATTAAACTAATTACGTATAGCAGCTAACCATGATTTGACTAAAGTTGTTACAACAACCTTCACAAACTGTTATAACTAACTTAATACATCAAGAAATCCTACACATGCTTAAAAATAAGGAACCCTTGATTAAGATACATCTCAGCCCTTGATATAGGAGTGCACGGATCAAGCACACGGATCACCAAGGATGCTACTGTTGTTGTTTGGATTACTGATTAACTGCTGCTTGGATATCCTCTTGTTGTTAGTGCAGACATGCCTCCATTTCATGAAGAAGATATATATATGCTCAACCTATCATATAAAAAGAATATAAAGAACATGTATACATATGTATATAGTTTAACAGCCCCCCTCAAACTAGGGGTTTGCAAACACCTAGTTTGCTAAGCAGTTCTTTAAAACGTTCAGAAAAAAGAAAATTTGTGAAAAGATCTGCAATTTGTTTCTTGGTAGGTAGGTATGAAAGATGTAATAAACCTTCTAAGACCTTTTCCCTTGTAAAATGACAATCTATTTCAATGTGTTTAGTTCTTTCATGAAACACAGGGTTTTTTCCTATTGAATATGGCTGATTGATTATCACAAAAAAGTGTAATAGGCTTGTGATCAATTTGAACAATTAGTAATTAACTAATTAGTAATTATCACTTTCTTTTAGTAATAAAGTGATCCTTATTTTTATTTAACTCATCACTTTCTTTTAATCTCATCTTTATATTTGATTTTCACCCACATAATAATATATCTCTCTTCATTTATTACAAAATAGTTATTTTTTTCTTCTTAAAGCTCACCCAATTTATCATCTATAACTATTACTAAAACAAAACACGGATGACATCATCACTTTTTAAAATTGCTTACGTGTCACAACCTCAATAAAAGTTTTCCCTCTAAAACTAAATGATGATGTCATTGTCATTGTCATTAAAACTAATATTTATATCTTTGACTTTACTACTTTGTAATTATGAATCCATACTGATTGATTTTTTACTTTTTATGTTATATTACTTATATTATTTAATGTATTAGAAACCCATGTATTTTATTTCTTTTTTTTCAATTATTTATAAAATCTTTTCAATTTTATTTATTAAATGATTATAAAATCTAAGTTCACACAAATATGTAAGAAACTTTAATAAAAGTCGTGCATCGCACGGGAAACTATCTAGTTGCAACTATTTAGAAAAATGAGTAGTATAAGAAATACTTTCACTATCCCATGAATCTATATCTATATCTAATACTAAAAAAGAGACCATCTAAAGCCCGTTTCATGTTCTGATGAGTTTATTTCCCGCCTAAAACTAGAGTACTGAACACGCTATTACCTCAAATAGCCTTTAATATCTAGATTATCTATTATAATAATAATCACTACAATTAATTAAGGAATCATAAAACATATTAAAAGGACTGAGATTAATTACACATGGCATCTTCTCTATCAACACTGCCACCTGTCGGATAATGATAGGCTTTGGATATTCATCTTTTCTCAAATAGGCATATAATTCAAAAGAGTAAGTAATTTAATTTTAAAAAGTAAGTAATATAAAACATATTAAAAGGACTGAGATTAATTACACATGGCATCTTCTCTATCAACACTGCCACCTGTCGGATAATGATAGGCTTTGGATATTCATCTTTTCTCAAATTGGCATTTACTCAAATAGGCATTTAATTTAAAAGAGTAAGTAATTTAATTTTAAAAAGTAAGTAATAGGGTAATAATCTTTGACCATAAGTAAAAAGTAACTGTGGAAAATTAGAAGTAATTTAATTTTAAAAAGTAAGTAATAGGGTAATACTCTTTGACTATAAGTAAGTAAATAGACATTTAATTCAAATTGACATTTACTCAAATAGGCATTTAATTTAAGGAGATAAGTAATAGGATATTAACCATACGTTGAAAAAAAAATAACAGGCTAATTATTGCATTTTAATTGGTTTACATAAATGGTCAAACTTTTTAAGAGGCAACTTTATTAATCATACAAATCAACTATCCAAAATGGGAGAATGAGATTTGGCGAATATCAAAAGAGTAAGTAATTTAATTATAAAAAGTAAGTAATAGGGTAATAATCTTTGACTATAAGTAAGTAAATAGGCATTTAATTCAAATTGACATTTACTTAAATAGGCATTTAATTTAAGGAGGTAAATAATAGGATATTGACCATACGTTGAAAAAAAAATAACATGCTAATTATTGCATTTTAATTGGTTTACATAAATGGTCAAACTTTTTAAGAGGCAACTTTATTAATCATACAAATCAACTATCCAAAATGGGAGAATGAGATTTGGCGAATATCAAAAGAGTAAATAACTAGCTTGAATCCCATGCCAAGCATCGATAATTTAAAAAGAATTAAATATCTTCTTAAACATAATTTAGTGTCAAATTAAACAATTTTACTTACCACAATTTTGTCCAATTTTTTATTGCTATTTTTATAAAATTTTACTTACCCAATTTGAAACATGCGTTAAACGTATTGTCTAATTTTGATCGGCCATTTGAAACATTAATTGATCAAAATAATAGATCATTGAAACTTAATTATTCTACTTACCCGATTGAGCTAAATGAGTATTTTGGAGGGAAACAATTAACATGAAGGCGACACGTGTCTTACTAAATAATGACTTTAGTATATAGTATAGATTTAATTTTAAAAAGTAAGTAATAGGGTAATAATCTTTGACCATAAGTAAGTAAATAGTAACTGTGGAAAATTAGAAGTAATTTAATTTTAAAAATGGGAGTAATAGATTAATAATATTTGACCATAAGTAAGTAAATAGGCATTTAATTCAAATTGACATTTACTCAAATAGGCATTTAATTTAAGGAGGTAAGTAATAGGATATTGACCATACGTTGAAAAGAAAAATAATAGGCTAATTATTGCATTTTAATTGGTTTACATAAATGGTCAAACTTTTTAAGAGGCAATTTTATTAATCATACATATCAACTATCCAAAATGGGAGAATGAGATTTGACGAATATCAAGAGTAAGTAATTTAATTTTAAATAGTAAGTAATAGGGTAATAATCTTTGACCATAAGTAATTAAATAGTAACTGTGGTTAACTATCATCCTTATATTTTGAGTAAATTAGAAAATCTAATATATTGCATAATATATTTGTGACAATTTATAAAACTACAGATTTTATTTATACATATAACTGTCAAAATTGAGTTTTTATACTGCATAATATCCTTGACATTTTTAATATCATACGTATTTATATATCGATGTTAAAAAAACCGTGTTTTGCACGGGTTTCTACACTAGTAAATTATTACAACATTAATGACTTTTTATGTGTTATTAAACTAATTATCACAATTTTTGAAGATCATTACAACTTGTGATGAGAGATTACTTCTATCTTTTTTCAAAAAAATTCTCTATCTTTCTTCTATTCTCCTATTTTAAAAATTGGGTTTTAAATTTTTAATTATCTATCTCAATAGAATTTTTGGGTTTAGCTAATTCGAATCAAAGAAAAAAGTAAAGCATGTAACCAATCTCGATGAATGAGTCATATCTCCTGCATTAGTCTATTTTTATTATTTATTTTTTAAAAATATTTTATTTATTAATTTTTGATATCATATTTTTATATTTTTTTCAATGTATGTGAATAATTTAATTTTTATAAATTTAAATTTTAATTGCTTTTTGTTATTATTTTTATTGATCAAACATGGATTTTTTTCTAATTTATCAAATTTTAAAATTTCTTTATTCAAATTGAGGGGAAGTTAGTCGTGTTTAGAGATGGACGAAATCTACAGAGAAGTAACTAAACTTGAGAAGAAGTGACAATAACAATCGTGATATTGTTTCCTAATAACCAGAGTACTAAATACGCTATTACGTTAAATAGCCTTAAATATCTTGATTAATTTACGATAATAATCCCTAAAACTTAGAAATAATTGATGTAATATTAGTGACTTTCTATTTCTCATTAAACTAATTAGTAATTATCACAATTTTTGAAGATCATTGCAATTTGTGACAGAAGATCACTTCTATTTTTTTCATAAAAATTCTCTATTTTTCTTCTATTTTCATATCTAAAAAATTTAATTTTTAATTTTTGATTATCCCTCTCTATAGATTTTTTGGGTTTAACTAAATCAAACCAAAAATAGAAGTAATCCATGTAACCAATCTCGATGAATGGGCAATATCTCCCTACATTAGTCTATAAAATCTTTTATTTTCTCAAAGTTTTATTTATTGCTTTTTGATATCATATTTTTTTATGCATGTGAACGAATTATTTATAAACTTAACTTTCAATTACTTTTTATTTTTATTATTTGATTGATTGGAACTCTTTTTTTCTGATTTAAAAAATTTTAAATTCTTTGCTCAAATTTTAGATAATTAAGTCGTGTTGAGATGGATGAAATCTGCAGATTAGTAATTAAACTTGAGAACGATTGACAATAAAAATCGTGATATTGTTTCCTAATACTAAAATCTAAAATTTTATTTTTGTGATAGGAGAAGAATGATTAAGATATAAAATTAAAATTCAATCATTTTATTATTACCTAACATAAATTTTAAATTTTTACCAATATGTATTAATGCCCGATCAATCATATATAGTTGTTTCATGGGTCAAAAGTAAGCAAAAACAAAAGATTTTAAAATGTGTTGATTATGATAATATTTATACTTTAGCATACAATATCGTATACAAAAAAGCGGTTCAGTATTTATAGTTGATAAAAGTTGTTATAAATGTATCCATTTCACTATAGGTTTACATATTGTTTAACTTTATTTTCCGTCGTAAAGTATATTATGGTACGCAAAACTATATTTCAAATTGCATATCAATATTACTTTTATCATCTTTTCTTGATATTTTTTATTTATTTACGCAAAAGTATAATTTTTTTTTCTTTTTGAGGAAAAGATTTATGTATTACCAAAATCAAGAAAACGGGATACAAGGGAACAAAGACCCATAGGTTTCCAGCTTGTCTCCCATAGGCTGCATCAGTGTAAACACAATGCCCACCTTCTTGGAAGGGTTTCAAGGTGTCACTCTTCATGTGCAAAAGTATATTTAAATATGATAAATATTAAATAACTCGTGCTTAGCACGAGCAATCACCTAGTTGTTTCCTAAAGACAATTGATGGTAAACTTAAGAAAAGTGAACAACATGATATTTTACATAAAAAAAAGTATGATTAAAGTTTGTTAGAGATGATAATGATAAGTAAAATGTGTTAACAAGAATTAATAAAAGATGAATAATAATTAACAAGCCGTCCTGTTCATTTTTAGGCCCCCGTGCAAAAGATAAAAAAGGATCCCTAAAAACTTAAGGCGTAACGAATAATGTAATACACCTTTTGTTTTTATCGTTGATATTTAAACTACTTTATAAAAAGTAATAAAAACTCATATTACTTGGCAAAATATACAAGTTATGACTCCGTCAAAAATATCGCTTATATACATAAAAATAAGTTTTTTGGGCCCTAAAAAATTCGGGGCCCTGGGCGGTAGCACACTTTGTCCTTACTAATCAATTAAAAAAAGGGAAATTTCATATGGTAGGATCGAACTTTCATGATGCGCCAGTGGTAAAACTTTTGTAAGATTTTTCCACATAATAGCATCTGATATATTCCTTATCAAACTGTCTACGATAAATTCTTGTCAATTTCTATTTAATTCATCATTTTGACGTTTTTACCCTTATTAAGTGTTGTGTGTAGCTTTATACTTTTCCCTAAACCATATATGCTCTCAAATATTTAATCCACCGTTTTGACATTTGTTTTATTGTTTAATTCATCAAAGCTCTCCAATGTTGTAAAAATTTTGCTTTCATTTAAATTGTTGTCTTTGAAAACCGTTCTCGAACCGAGGGACTCTTTGATCGCACTTTCTTATGGATATGATCAATCGGTCGTTCTTTCCTCCCCAAACCCTGATCATAGTTTTCTATGAGCGGGATGCACCGAGTATATGTGATGATGATGATGATGATGATTCAAATTATTGTCTTTATAATTTACCCTAGTTAAGTACGTATGTATTGGTATTTGAAATGCACATTTTCAAACTAGCTTTATAAATCCTAATTAAGTAAAACTTAACAGCATTATGGCTTATATAATAGGCTTAAGGAACCTTTTGTTTAAAAATGCCAAAAAAATTGAATGAAAGAAAAATTGTTACAACGCTTGAGAAAGTTGATAAACTAAACGTCAAAATGGTAAATTTAACATTTGAGAACATAAAAATGGTTTAGGGCAAATTATAAAGACAACAATCAACACTTAATAAGAATAGAAACATCAAAATTGTGAACTAAAAGAAAATTAATACGAATTTAACGTAAAATATTACGGCAATTCGATAAAGTATTAATTCACTACAAGAAAAATAATATTGGGCGTCAAAATAATTAATTTATGGGCGTCATATAATAGAGTGTGGCCCAAGGTATACTTAGGGCGTCACACATACATAAGTGACGCACAAAAGATGTTTTAGGCGACATGTACTAGATATGTCGCCCAAAATAATATTAGGGGCTACGTATTAATAATATTGTCGCCCAATATAATACTATGGGCGACGCGAATTTGCAATGTCGCCCAAAACTATACCAAAAAATCTGAAATTTCAGTCCCTCCTAATAACCTAAAACAAAAAAACTCAAATTTAGAATTCCCGCCTCCCTCCATGTCGCACTCCATTCACCCAGACTAAAACCAAACTTTGTTTCTTTTCTCCTAACCCTAAAACCAAAAAAAATCAAACTTTTTCTTTTCTCCTGTCATTCGCCGTCTCTTCCTCTATGTGCTTTTGTTAATGTGCTAAATTTGTCATCATTTGTTTACTGATTATGTTTATGCGCTAATTCTCTAATTTAGTTGTCAAGATGTTGGCTAGGCAGGAAGCTCAGAGTGAAGAAGAGTTGGCTCAGTCACAGCGGCACATATTAGCACTTCAAGTGGGTATTATTGTTCTATTGTGAGACGTAAGTTTTGTTTTATCAAATTTTGTAACTCTATTTCTCAATTCTTAGGAGGAAATTGAGGAGCTTGAGCTTGAAAATCGGATGATACCATGTGGGAAAATATTTG
Source organism: Amaranthus palmeri (assembly GCA_019776075.1). NCBI lineage: Eukaryota > Viridiplantae > Streptophyta > Magnoliopsida > Caryophyllales > Amaranthaceae > Amaranthus > Amaranthus palmeri. The sequence continues at coordinate 14,413 of JAAKBH010001118.1, forward strand.
AAATGTAATATTCCCTCGTATTTATCTTAATAGTCTCATTTGACCGGACACATTTAACAATGCAATAATTTTATCGTTAATATATCTAATTGTGTATAATTCATGAAAGTTGGATGAGACAATATAAATTCTCCCTTAAAAAAATGTGACAAAAATGGTGGGACATAGGGAAAAGCTAATGTTAAATTGATTGTCGAAAAAATGATAATAAAAAAACAAAAAAAAAAAGGAAAGAATGGATTGGAGTAGGCAGGTTGTATCTTTAAGGGGGCCATGATGATAGATATTGTTAGGACGAGTGTCAGAAAAGCTAATTATAATTTGTGATGTCGGCAGAGGCACAAGGGTACGAGGTTTTCTTAGTATTCTAGTACGTGGTTGCTTCCCCTCCGTTCGTACCTTATTTTTTCTACTTTCTTTTCCTCTTCTACCCTTTTCTTTTCTTCTTTTTACTTTTCTATCCTAATACCATTACCAACCATCATGCTTAATTACAACCTATTCAACATTAAGTGGGGTGGATAATCAGGTCGTTTTTCGGTGAGACAACCTTAAACAAAATTCATTTTCATTTACGAGTATGTACTAGTGTAATACTCATGCCATGCACGGTTTTTATACACTTGAACCTATAAACATATTTTTAATATATTATAGTTGGATAGTATATCACATATAGTTTAAAATATTTTTAAGACTATTAGGATTTTTCATTTCTCATACTTAACACGGGTTTATATCTTATACTCTTATAGTCTTATTATATAAATAAAGAAAGCATAAATTGCAGGTTTCTTTCTCTGTAGACCTTTTTCGGGTCGATGGACTATTTGACCGCACTCTCCTCTATAAGTATGAGTTGTTATCGTTCTTCCCTCCCCAGACACTGACCGTTGTTTTTTATGAGTGGGATGCACCGAGTATGATGATGATGATGAACCATAAATAATCTGAACATTGCATGATATTTTCTCATATTAAGCTTGGGTACCTAATGAACTACTTTTACAAGTCATTTACCAGATAATGAAATTTTTTTTAAAATGTAAGTATATACGACTTTATCAATTTATATTACCATAATATATAGTCCAACAAAAAATTATTAGATACATTGATGGGTACCTCGTTATAGCGAAACATATATTGATATTACAAATTTACACCAAATACATGTGTGAGATCAAATAAAAATTTAATTTTTACTAATTCTCCAAGTTATAAATATTATATATCCTAACATATTCAACTGCCAAAGTCGAATTTATTAACATAGCTCATATTTTCTATCATATAATTTTTTAAATTTGACTTTCATTGTCAAATGACTCCATATTTGATAATTAATATCTTAATACATATCATAATTTTAGTTAATCGGGTCAAAAGTATTTAGAATTAGTTATAATTTCTTTTATACCGTGTGACTGAAAATTCTGAAAATTTAGTGGGAAATAACATGTGACTGATTTACTTTATTTATATTACAATTGTGAGAGTTATTATTTGAAAGTTAATTTATGAGAAATATTTTTCAATATAAATAATCATAACTATTAGTTGAAAATGAATTTATATGATTTCAAAAAGCAAAAGTGCTTTAACTTGTTAGGGAAGTTTTATTTTCAAATATGTCATTAATTAATATAAAGACTCTAATTAGTATCTTTTTAAAATATAATTTTTAAGCAACCCACATGGAAACATTTAAAGGCTCTTCAATTCTAATTCTCCAATTGCCATGTGGCAAGGTGGTTGTTGAATTATAGTATTATTACTAGTGTAAAAATCCGTGCATTGCACGGTTTTTTAGCATCAACGTCTATCAACATATATGATATTAAAAAAATAAAGTCAGAGATATTATGCAGTAGAAATACTTAATTTTGATATTACATGTATAATGCAGTATATTATTATGCTCTCTATTTACTCAAATAAACTAATTAATAAAAAATTGCTAGTCAAAAATACTTTAATAGTCAACATCAAATGTCATGTTAATTTTTAGCCTTTAAATGAATTTCATTCAAAAAAACCTCTAAATTGTTACACTTGAAACTTTTTACGCTTTTTATACAATGTATGATGTAGATAATATGATGAATTTGACTATTATATGTATAAATGAACTCTATAATTTTCGAAATTGTCAGCTATATTATATTATCTGATTTACTCAATTTAATTATAAATAATTGCTAGTTAAAGATAATTTTAAGAGTAGAAATATTGGTTTAGAATAAATGTTATATTATTTCATTAGTTAAGAAATGAGTTTTATTATAAGAAACCCTCTTAATGTGTGACACTTAAAAATTTCCAAGCCTTTTAATATAATACTAGGATTATACCCGTGCTATGCACGGATTTCTTTCAAAATATTTATTTATTTAAATACTTATTATTAAGCAATTATTTATTAATTGACACACACGCCGCCCTGTACCTGTATCTTCCATTGATTTCCATGTATATATGACTTTAGCCATACCTTTTGATTCTTTTATTTCATGAAGTTTTTAAAATTGTACATTCATTTTTGCATCAACAAATAAATATATTGTAAATTAAGCAGGTGAGGGGTTGTTGTTGTTTGATTAAATGGAGGAGTGAGTTGAATTGGTTTAATTTAATTTGGAGAAAAATACTATAATTTTAAAAAATATATATAATTTTCATTTGTGAAGTGACAAATGGCACAAATGAATTATAGAGTGACAAATGGCACAAAAGTTTATGAATTAGTATATTTATGATATGATATTAGGACTAGGAATATACCCATGTCATGCACAGTGTTGGTTCACTGTTTTATTTTTTATAAATTGTTTTGATTAATAATATGTAGGGCCTTTTACAAATTTCAGCAAAGTCCTCATATAAAATCTTTCATCAATGCCTGATAATGCATAATAATTATTAATTAAGCATTAGCAAATTCATACTTAGTGTAATCGTAATACATAATAGAAGTAATACTTAACTAAAGTGCTTATGATGTTATATTGTATAGTGATATATAGTTGAATATAGGATAATTGGATATCGCCTCTTAAATTGAATGCACTAGTGGAAAAAAGTCTATTGGCTGCGGTTAAAATGCCACTATAGGTTGCGGTTTTGGACCCAAGCCCTTGTGGTAGCAGCAAGTAATAAAACACAATGGCTGCGGTTAAAAAACGTAGCAAAAAACTTATAAATTAAAATTCGATTGCATGAGTTACTTATAAATTAAAAACTTATAAATTATATCTTGAAAAGGAATACATAAGTTAGTGGACGTATGTTTTTGATCACCATTAAAAGTAGTAGAAATTTAAGAATCCTAAATTTTGTACCATGATGACTCTTTTGTTGTGAGTTTATAAATTAAAATTCAATTGCATGAGTTACTTTCAATGTATACTACTTTAAATTTATTAGCCTTCTTTTATAACCTCTCAATTTATATTGCATTGCATTAAGGAATATGAAGGGAGTGGCTAAAAAATACCTAACATTGATTAGTCTTACATTAATTTATGAGTTATGTTCTCTTATAAAGCTAAAAAAGCCATTATTAATATTATTATGAATATGAATTGGTAGAGTCTATGTCAATGTCAAGTATTCTATTACAATTAAAACCACTTTAAATAAAACTCTTCATTAATAATTTGAAACGCATTAGAGAAGATGAAGGGATGAGTTCCAAAAAACTAACGTTATAAGCAGGGTCGTCTCCGATATTTTAAGGCCCTGAGCAAAAAATAAATTGTGGGCCCCTAAAATCTAAAATTACGTTATATTATATTTTGGTTTTTGTAAATTTATTTATCAAGACTTTAATTAACAGTTATTTTTTATCAATATATTAAAATATTACTAAATTTTATAGTTATATGGAACCTTTTAAGTTTAAAGTTTAAAGTTTACACCACACTCATCGTCATCTTAATTGAACTAATAATAAAAGTAGTAAATTAAAAATTATCAAGAGAGATTATATTGGTCAGCTACAATAATTTATATTAGTATATCCTAATCATTCAATACAAGCCGATAATACAAATTTAGTAACCAATTTAAATAATTATTTTTTGAAAAATAGATTGAATGTATGTGAATACATCAAATTTTAATATTCTCCCTATCAATTTAATTTTGCTACACAGTACACAAATAGCCCTCATTTTAATTTTAATCATATAGCCAAAATATAAGGCCCTTTATAAATCGGGGCCCTGAGCGATAGCTCATGTTGCTCCCCCTAATAGACGGCTCTGGTTATAAGTGTGACACTAGACAAAATGCTTTCAAAATGCATTGTATAGTGAGACTTGGCACTAAGTGTTTTTAAATTAGTAGATGTATGATATGATATGATGATATGATATCATTGGATGGGCTATTTAACACATATATGAGGTGCGTCTCTCAGTGAGATCGTCTAATATAACAATTTGTGTTCGAGTAAATCTAAATGGAGTTAGGGATGGAAATTTAGTCCAAATCCACCCCTATTCCCTACTCCGACCCGACTCTGACTACCCTACTCCGAGTCATATAATACCAACAACCAAAATCATAACCAAAAGTCCACAAATCATTGTAGCACATAGCAACCCCACCATCACTAAGCTAGGTAATTAGCTAGAGAGAACATTTTGCTCAAGTGGAGGTTACATAATGTGGCTACAAAAGAAAAGAAAAAGGCAAAAACTTGGCTTATCCTAATGTCAGATTACGTTCAAGGTAGGCAATTTGGTTACAAAAAAAAAAAAAAAAAAAAGAAAAATTCGACTATACTGGAGAAGAACCGACATAATACTTAGATCCCCTAACTAGCACTCGACATAAATGGAGCTCGCAAGGAGTCCAAGAAGACTCAATACTCACAAGCTAGTCAAAATGCACCTCTAAAGGTAGTACCATGCCACCAACCAAGCAAACTCAGATTCCCTAAGCTATGTGGAAAATAGTCAAACTATAGGTCCCAAAACAGGCACAAGGCTAAGGAAATACGAGTTTGCATAAGACCACATATGTACACATCAGAAGCTTGCATGCTATTTTCACAACTCAACCAATTATTTAAAAGCAAGTATAAAACACTAACAATACAGCCTAAACATGGACTATACAAACTAGATGAAACAAAAACTAAACAAACTAAACATGCAAAAACTACGAGAAAAACTAAAATAATAATTCACAATAATGTAGATCTTTCGAGGTTTTGTAAGAGTAAGCGCATCCTCCCCCAAGCTAGCTCTAAAGTCGTCTCGGCTAAGGGGAAAGGCGAAAGAAAAACCAAACGAGCAAAAGATAGGCATTATTGGAACTAAAGAGAAAAAAGCGAAACAACAAATTACAAAGACAACCAAACACCGGGTTATCTCCCGAAAGTACTTTTGTTTAACGTCGTTAAGTTCGACACAACTAACCACCAGCTCAAACAGAAAATGAAAAACTAGGGAAGGAAATCATACCTGAGCTAGGAGCGGACTCACTCCTAGCATCATCATCGCCTCGAACATGGTGACCTGAAAATCTCCACCTTGCAGCAGTGGCGGAGGTAAGCAAATTAGAACTGGGGTCACTCGGTGGCGCACTCGAACTTGGGGCTCCCCAAGTCAGGGTGGAGCCATCTTCTTTTTCTTGAATTCTTTTCTTTTTCTTTTTCTCCCCCGCTTGCTCTTGCGGGGTTTCTTGCTAATACCTGTAGTTGCATCATCATCATCATTGTGCACAAGAACGAACTTCTTATCCTTCTCAACAACAACAAAATTCTCCTTGTTCTCATCATCATTATACACCTTTGCATCTTCATCATAAATCATCACATCATCATTAGGAAACACCTAATCATACTCATGGGCTATAAGAATTTCATGCCCACCAACCTTATTTCTATGTTCATCATCCACTATACCAAGAGAACAAAGTTGCTTGACCATGGGCTTCCTAGAAGACATGGCAAAACAAAATACTACTTGCTCCTGGGCTACCCTTATAATAATAGTCTCGGCTAGCGGGTACCCGGAAAGCCGGGTACCCAGTTAGCCGGGTACCTATTTTAACGGCCCGTGTCCCGGCCCATTTAAAGCGGGTACCTGGTTTTCGGGTACCCGGATGATGCGGGTCAGGACACCGGGTACCCTTTTTTTTAAAAAAAATATTATTTTAACAAATTTGATTGTAGTTTCGATCAAAAAATCAGGGCATATAAACAAGCATCACAGTAGTATTGATGGTGTCTGGGCAAAAATTATTCTAATTTGAGTTATTTCTATAAATACAAACAGACGATAATTAGTACTGCTGAACATTTATAAAAACAACACTGCTGTACAATTTTTTAATAATAACTCCAATACTAAAAATTATTCTAATTGAGTTATTTCTACAAGCAGCACAACAGTAGGATAATTACTACATCTTAATTTTTGGAATTGAGTAGATTTTGGAATGAGTTTCAACAAACAAACGATACTTGCTCCTTGTATGTTGTAAGTACTTCTCTAAAGCAGTCATTAACTCTGATATCCTAGGATTGAAGTCTATCTCAGTGTTTTCTAATTCCTTATTTTTGAGTTGATTGGCCAATGTAAGTGAAAAGGAAAATTCTAAAAAATAAGTATTTATTAGGCGGGTCATTAACGGGTACCCGAATCGTTTTTAAATCGGCCCATGACCCGATCCGGACTTTCTAAAAAATTTTTGACTTTTGACCCGCCATTTATGAGGCGGGTCGACGGGTCGGCGGGTCGGGTCGGGAGGGTCGGGTATTTTTGAACACCCCTAGTCTCGGCTTCACAATCAATGAGGGCGACTAGAGTCTTCAAAGCATCTCTCCCAAGTATGAGGGGAGGGTAAGGTTCCTGCACCAAATCTAGCACAACAAAATCACATGGGACTACAATGTTCCCCACTTGGATTGGGAGGTCCTCAAATTCCCCACATGGAACTTTAATACTCTAGTCGGCGAGTTGGATAGACTTGTTTGATGGCTTGAGTTCAACAACGAGTTGCTTGGCAATACACATCGGCATGAAGCTAATTGAGGCCCCTAAGTCGTCGGCGAGTGCTCCCTTGGGCTTATGGTTCCCAAATAATAAAGCAAGAACAAGATTAAAATGTAAAAGAGTAATACATGAAGCAATAATCAAGCAAGTAAGAAGAAAGTATTAAATAACATCAAACTAAAGATAAGTAAAGCAAAAGAAGCAATAAAGAAAGTAAACTTACAAAAACTTGAAGGGAAATGAAAGATACAATGCTTGAAATGTAAAGGAAAGCAATAAAACACTAATCTAGGGCAAGAAATGTAAAGAGGAAAGCATCTAAATGATGAACAACTTAGAGTGAGTTCTCTCAAGCATGAATATGAGAGCTACAATCAGAAATAATGGTATATATAGGCTACCTAAGGTGTGCCTTAAAAGCCCTAAATATCCTACGTGGATTGGACTTGCGAAGAAAAATATTGCGTTGTTTCTACAGCCCATTCTCACCCGATATCATAAGGGGATTCGCCCGAAACGGACCCCATTCACCCGAAAAGGTCATATTCAGGGTTTGCAAAGACTTGTAATTTGTTCCTTGTGAAAAGCCATTCCACTCGCCCGAAGGGGAATTTGCCTTCGCCCTAATGTGCCTAAATTCACCTGAATGGGCTTGGATTCGGTATTTCCAGAATGTGTCTAGGCTTTTCCTTGGCACATCAGCACTCATTGTTCGAATTTAGTCTGGTTTCGCCTGAATGTTGGATCTTTTAGCCCTTCTCAACTTCAATCGAGTACTAAGTGGCTTCCTAACTTCGCGATGCTTCTTGGAATGACTTAGGGCATTTAAGAGAGCGTCGATACTTGCGACTCTTCTTTGATTATGATGTCTAAGCCTCAAACTCGATCCATTTTACCTTGAAATCTCCGAAAATACCTAAAATAACCTTAAGACACCGCGGGGACAAGAGCAAGGCAAAATCAAGTGGAAAACATATAAAACCAATAAGAAACAACAAAAATCGACACTATAATGAGGATACATATATAAATGTGCTCTAAATCGAGCACATAAACATGTCGTAATGAGGTCACATAATGTTATAGAGGTAATTCATTCTTCAAACTGTTGAGGCTTCCTCCTTAACCATTTGCTGTGTAGGGGACGTGGATTTGATACAAACTATGATAAATACTAGTAAGGGCGGGCGAGGGGAGAGGGTAGGTGGTTGACTAAGGCAAGCATGCACAAATTGAGATAGATATATTAATCAATTCTTTGGTTAAAGGTTGATGATGAGTTAATCTAAGGTATTCTCATGATTTTTTAATTGGTATAATGTAACACCCCGGCCCAACGGATCACCAGTGACTACTCATGACGACTGTAGACTAGCCCCACAGACCATCACAAGTCTTTCCAGCGCCCTTTGGCCTCACTCGTGCGCACCCAGGAAAACTTCCCAGGAGATCACCCATCCTAAGCTTGCTCCCCACCAAGCACGCTTAACTTTGGAGTTCTTAGCAAATGGGCTCCCTAGAAAAGAAGATGCACCTTGTTGATATGAGTAGTCTATCAATCCCATTTGCAAGCTAAATTTGGGGTATCACACTCACCCCCACTTAGGAATACAACGTCCTCGTTGGACCGTCACTTACGGATCTTTTCCCCCTCTAGGTGCACTGAACGCACAATTAGCCACGGTCGCAGGGTTGCTCTAATACCATTTCTAACAACCCGACCTAACAGACCAGCGGTGACTACTCATGGAGACTGTAGACTATCCCGACAGACCAACACAAGTCTTTCCAACGCACTTTGGCCTTACTCGTGCGCACCTAGGAAAACTTTCCAAGAGGTCACCCATCCTAAGATTGCTGCCCACTAAGCACGCTTAACTGTGCAGCTCTTAGCAAATGTGCTCCCTAGAAAAAAAGATGCACCTTGTTGATATGAGTAGTCTATCAACCCCTTTTGCAAGCTAAATCTGGGGTATCACAGATTATGTATAGTTTGTGGTTTTAGAGGACATGTACATGCCTAGGACTCTATGATCTTCTAAATCAAGACTTCAATCAACTCAACTTGTAATCAATCATTCTTCTAGAACTTGATCACTAAACTTGAATATATATATATATATATATATATATATATATATATATATATATATATATATATATATATATATATATATATATATATATATATATATATATATATATATATATATATATATATATATATATATATATATATAATCGTTTCATTTAATTAGAAAGACAAACTAAATTCATTGTTATTAGGTCATATATATATATATTGTAACCCCTTTAAGTGCCTTATTGGATCACAAGCGGTTCTTACGGTGAGTTTTAAGCCTTCAAACCAACAGTACTGATGGCATCATACATATAGACGAAGTTTGGAATGACCTGTTTTTTCTTACAAGACGCACGAGTAAAATGAAAATTAATACCAATGGATATCTTGTCCGTCCAAACTTGTAATTCATCTATTTATTCAATGTTTTTCTGTATATATTATTAAAGAATAATTTAAATAATCAAGTAGCACGTTTCCTGCCACTTAGCATAAGTCAAGTCGCACATAATGTGCCACATGTAATTTTTATTATTAAATTTACGATATTCAACTATAAACCTGAAATGAATGCTTATCTCGACATTTTAAAGGTTGAGTTCAGTGTCCATAGTGCTTAAATGCTATTTTTTAGGTAGAATAATGAAATAATTTAAGACAATCTGGAAAATTCATTATATAAATGGTGGAGACGCCATGAAAAATTAGCGAGCGAACATTAATGGCCTAACCAAAAACAATAGACAATTTTGACAGGTCCTAATTTTATTATATGCACTATTTTGCTATATTTCAATTTTGGACATTTTGTATCAAAATGACAGTATATGTAAGTAGAAATTATGTAGATTATATGATTATAGCGTTTCTCGCTGCTTGTTTGTCACCTATGAAGGAGGAACGAGCCTTCACTTCTAACTTGATATTCTTCAGCACCTGCTCGACGATTCTAACTTTTGTCTTTCATATGGCTTATTTTCGGGATTGCCATATTTGGTACACTAGGCAACTTGTAGTAGTATATATGACTTCTTTCCTCGCCTTGTGGATTCTCCATTTTTTTCCTTACTAGGTTATCGAGAGATGTTATTTTGGTCTTTGAGTCCAGCGAATTCATAGTGGCTTCAAGACATTTATGACTGAATCTGCATGCAAAAAAGAGGTGATTGATTGTTTTACAATACATAGTGCGTAGTAATCATCGGTAGTGACACCTATTTAGAAGAGCTTGTCCTTAATTTTAAGCATGTTGAGGAAAGAGAGCCACAAGATGAATCTTATTTATGGGGGCAATCCTAGACCAGACTAGCTCCCCCCAATTAACCTTACCTTGCGTGGTGTGCATTGATTGGTAGACCTCGTGTATAGAATATTTGTTTTGTTCCATCCATTCCCACAATTTTTCCTTCACATGGCAAATTTTCGTGAACGCCCAGCTGGAAGTAATGGGAGGGTCGAAGAGCTTCCATTGACCCCCTTTCATGTAGACCTCATGTGTCCATTTAACCCAAAGCAATTCTTGCTTCATAATGATCTGCCAAGAAATTTTGCCAACTACTCCTATATTCCAGGTCTCAAGGTTCCTAATGCCAAACCCTCCTGACTATTCTGGGTAGCAAACCTGGGTCCAACTAACATTACCGGGAGTGGTGGTGTTCGCATCTCTATGCCATAAATAAGTGCGACAAATATTGTTCACCTTTTTCAAAACTTTCTTGGGAAGGATGAACATTTGACACGAATAACTAGAGATACTCATGAGGACAACGTTCACAAACTGGAGCCTAGCTACATAGGTGAGGTATTTAGCATGCCAAGTTCTTATTCTTTTACACATCCTGTCAACGAAAATATCACAATCCACTATGGTAATACGTTTTGAGGTCAGTGGAACGCCAAGGTACTTTATTGGGAGATTACCAAGTTGGAGCTGGAATTTGTCAACTAAGTCCTGCTTTTGGGTGGTGTCCATCCCTGCGAGAAACATGGCATTATTATTATTATTATTATTATTATTATTATTATTATTATTATTATTTGAAAATATTATTATTATTATTATTATTATTATTATTATTATTATTATTATTATTATTATTATTATTATTATTATTATTATTATTATTGTTTTATGAATAAGGGTGTTTTATATCATAGAAAAAGATTTTACAAGAAATTGGTGCTGAGTGGAGCAACAAGCTGAGCACCCACACCATTTAGAATACAAAAGACTAGTCTATGAAAAATGTATACTCGAGACCTAGTGAAGCTCGAGTTGCTCACAACAATCGATGCAATCCTTGATAGCAAGTCGCGGGTGTCCTCACCTAACTCTCCAAAGGTGGAGAAAGCAAAAGGGATGAATTTGTAGTTGTTCTCCTCGCACATTGTCATGTACTTCCTCCTCTTTCTTTCTGCAGCATTGGCTATAGCAACACCTGAGGCCCATGAGGTGGCTCCTGTGCCAGTAAAGGACAAACCTCCTGTTATATCTACACATGCGTCTTTACCATGAACCCAGTTAAACACTCTCTACCCCTGCACAATAACGAAGAAAGAGGAGCTCGCATTGTGGGTCACGGAGTTTGTTAACAGCTGCCATGAGCTCTATGGTTTTAAAAACCCTCTTTATGGAGAAATCACGACAAAAGCTCTGATCGATGCTCATAGGCCCACCAACAAGTTTCACCGCTGCATGAGGACGAGATAAGTTAGGAGGGAAGAATCCAGGCTCTCTACTCCTATGGTCCTCCCTAGGCCAGAAAAGTTCAGTCTTATTCACATTGAGGAACAAACCGCGAGATGGCCCATTCTCCTGTAGGATATGCAAGGCCTTGGCGACCATATTGGCGTCACCAACAATAGTACCATCATTAACGTACCAGGCTTGGAGGTTTAGCTTACAGGATTGGTGGACTTTCAGAACCAAGGGTTGCAGAATATGGGCAAAAAGCAGAGGGCCAAGCAGATCACCTTGTTGAACACCTTGACAAGACCAAAGAATGGAGTCACCATCGTATTTTTTTTTTGAAAATTAGAAATATTATAAATATGAATATAAAAACACACTGAGACTTGGGAGTCTCTATAGTATAACCTAGCGGTAAGGAGTAACAAAATTCCACCTAAGGAGCAAGGGAGGGGCATTGAGCCTTTGTCTTAGAAAATATGACACCTCTATCAACATGATTAAACGCATTCTGGAAATCCACCAAAAGCATAGAGAGACCGACATTTTCACCCTTACATTCGACGAGCCTGTTAATCGAATGAAGGATAGCCTCACCAACCCCCTATGTACCTACCCCAAACCAGAAATCTTTAAATTATGCACTCATGGTTTTCCCAATAACAGAAGCAGCAAACTTAGACATTAGCCGATGCCACACCTTACCAACAACAATAGGCCAAATACCACCCCCTAGAGTAATTAAAAGGGTTACAGGAGCACTAGCGATAAAGCTTCCAAGTACACTAAGGAACTTCCCACCAAGGAGCATGTTGACTACCTTAGTGATGGAGCACAATAAGCTATCAGAAATAAGTGTTGTCACACCTCCTAGCATATCCACTAGAAATTGGCCCTCAGACCATCCCTACCACAAGAAGTTCCTTTAGGAAAGTTCTGAATCCTGCCCAACACCTCATATTTGGTATGAGTAAGAGCTCCCTCAGAGCATGGGGTAAGGGCAGAACCATAAGGAGTGCGATAGGGTGCTTAGATTCTAGAGCTTGAAGGGTTTCCGGAGAATAAGGTGCAACACCAGACGAAATAAAACCTTAATGGCAGTTGTAAAATGTCTGTCTCCAAGCTGGCGCTTGCATTGATACAAATTGGAATCTTCAAGGTTAAAAACCTTCATAACTCTAATACCTGAGGGGGATACTTCTGTCAAACGATCTAAAACCCAACATAGTCTGTTGTTAGGTTCCCGCCATCTAGAAAAAGCACTTGAAATATTATCAAACTTGCAGCGTTCCCTCATGTCAGATCTCCGTTCACCTCTATTCTTAGGCAAAAAGGTTCCCAAATCATAATAAGGCAAGATAAGCAGTTGTACCCAAGCTGAAATGTCGCTAGGACAAGCCAAAACCGCATCCAAGGACAAAAGGAAAACCCTAGCACAACCCAGGCGTAGTTTAGGAGGAGTACTTTTACAGTCTGTAGAGAAAAGAACAAGCCCGAGAAGATCAATATCAAAATTAGAGGAAGAATACCCAACAGAAGAACCCAAGGGTAGAGCCTCATAAGACTCACTAGAAACACAAGCAGAGGCCAAAGGGCAAGGGATACCAAGAATCGCATCATTAACCAAGCTAGGGGCAAGAATCACCGTACCGTCAGAATGCCTACAATTATTATTATTATTATTATTATTATTATTATTATTATTATTATTATTATTATTATTATTATTATTATTATTATTATTATTATTATTATTATTATTATTATTATTATTATGCAAAAAAAAATTTTTCATTCACCAGAAAAAAGTCACTATTCAACCAAAACTTGGATTACATCCCAACTTAATTTGCATCAGTATGGAAATGAAGCCCACCTTCTAGGACGGGTTGCAACGCCCCACTCTTCACGTGCATAAAAGTAAGGAGACACCAAAAAGACAGAGCCAAAAAAGGCCGAAAAAGAAAGCTATACAAGCTATCAACAAAACCAGAAAGGAAAACAAAAACATCAAAACATCAAAATTTCATAAACAGGTCAGCCAGTCAACAGTAGAAGGATGGATTGCTTTGAGGCGAAGCACAATCTCCGATTGGATCTGAAGAACCGTGTATGCAAGAGTAGATACCATGTTTTCCTAAACAGCAACATTCTGACTCCTCCAAGTATAGATGGAACACATGAATTGTTGGTGAAATTTCTTGAATTTTAGTTTGCGGAAGTCCAATTTATTAATGTGCTTAAATTTAAAAGCCAACCATGCTTCTATACCATCTAAACATGTTTGGCTAAACAGGCATTCATAATATAGGATAAGTTGTTACACCCAAGGCTTAGAGCTTATCTTTAGTTTTAAGCTTGTCTAAAGCCATGAACCAACAAAGAATGATGTCTTGGGATAGACAATCTATTTCGAACCACACATCTCCATTTAACTTTAGGAGTGGCCTTGAAAGTGTCATGATACACAACTTTAATGGAATACGTATATTGAAAGATCCAATTCCTTAAAGTGTGGTGGAGCATATCTTCTTCATAACCCAACTAGCCGTGATGGGCGCATTGAAAATCTTCCAGTTACCGCCTTTGGTATACACACCATGGACCCATCGAACATAAAAGGACTCCAACAACAAAAAGTACAGAGGATAAAGGGTCTACTTGGCAAAGACCTCTCCTCGCACGAAAAATAGGGGTGGTTCTACTATTAAGTAAGAGAGAATAGCTAGTAGACGTTAAGAAAGTCATGACAACGAAAATAAAATTGATCAGGAAACTAAAGGGCAACCTGAAGTTCCTTAAGAAACTTCCAATCATCGTATCATAAGCTTTATGCAAATTAATCTTAACTAAACAACTAGGGACACAGTTTTTCCTAGAATAATGCTTGACCAAGTCTTGACAAAGCAGAATATATAAATAATACTCATACCTGAAACAAACGCCCCTTGGGCTTGATGATTTTAACTTCCAAGTACCATTTGTAATCTAGAGCAAATCAACTTAGAGATGCATTTACAAATGACATGACAGCAAGAAATTGGTCGGAATTCACCTAGGTGAGACGGGCAATGAGTTTTTGGAATCAAAGTGATTGTTGTAATGCACTAACTCCTAGGGAAATTTTCATTGCTAAATTATTTGTATCTTTTGTTAAAATAAAAGATACAAAAAACATTATTTGATCTTATATTTCAACAAAAGATACAATTAAGGGGTTACGAATGAGACTTTTTTTACTAGTGAGAGAGATAGCTTGTACTAGATCATCACCAACACTATCCCAAGCAGCTTTATAAAGTTTGTTGTTAAAACTATCTATGTCGAGGGGCTTTATCATTTGGAATACTCTACATAGTCACGTAAATTTCCTCCTTAGAGAAGGATAAATGCAAGGAGGTTCGCTCAGAATCAATAAGCATATGACCATTTCGAGCTACATCCAATTCGATCTCAGGCCTATTCTCCAATTTCGTACAAAAAAGATTGGAGTAGAATTGAAAGAATTCGTGTTGAATCAAGTCTGGGTCAATACTATCCACCCCATTGAGGTGTAAGAGAGTAATCCAGTTAGAAAGATGCCTCTTTTTTATATGCTTGGAAGAAAAGATCGAGTATTGTCATCGCCAAGCTACATCCACTTCATCTTTGCTTTTTGCCGCATAGCAGATTCTAACTCTCGTTTCAATTGTTGCAAAAATGAGAGACACTTGATGTTAGCAGTAGCAAGATCCTAATTATCAGGATAATCATGTAAATGCATTTGCACAGTCAACAAATGATCTTGCGCTCTTTACACCTCAAGGAGATGATGCTCTTTGTCATACCACTGTCGCAAGCGTTTCTTCAAAAGGAGAAGCTTTTGAGAAATTTGGTTGCCAAGGTATCCCTCAATTCTTGTGTTCCACACACTTCTAATGTTTGGAAGAAATTCATCCTTCAAAGTCCATTAATCAAAGAATTTGAAAGGTTTCTATCCTTAATGAGTGACAGAAAAGGTAACCAATGTAACCAAACGACCATGATAAGGAATATCATGAAGACCACACCATTCTAAATCATCCCGAAAAGGTTTAATTTCATAAAGTCTAATAGGTTTCCCCTGCCATTCATCAAAATTAGCCACACAATTGAAGTCGCCCAATATGACGACCCAAAGAGTCTTAATGGAACTACAATCTCTTGAAGGCTAGCAAAAAGATTCCTCCATTCACAAACCATAGAGGTGCCATAAACAAAGGTGCAGTGGAAATTGATGCCGGACATAGGAGTTGCAAAAACATGAATAAAATGACTATCTCAACGAATAATAATCAGTCGGACATCATCACTCCTCCAACCAATAATTATTCTCCCCCCATCATGCCAAGCAATATAAATAGTGATACACCACCCAGGAAACACTTTAAAATGAAAGGCACCAAGGCTCGACCTCTTTATCTTAGTCGCAAGGATACCAATAAGGCTAACATTATGGATGGACAAGAAATTTACAACTTCAAGTTGCTTATTAACTTTATTACCCTAATATTCCAAGCACAAAAGTTAATCATAACCCTGGATGGGGCAGCCCCCAGCGCTGTTATTCCATGTTGAGCCTCCTGTTCACTATCATCATCCTTATTCAAATTAGCAAAAGTATTATCCGTACGAAAATCAACTATCGAAGGCCTAAGAATGTTATCAAGTTTCCCCAAGACAAGGTTAGTCTGAGCAGCTATCACAACTGGACTATGTAGCACCCCCTCCTAGTGAACATTAGGATTCACAGGATCCCCAACATTGGAAGTAGCAAGTATAGAAGGTAGGGAAACCTGCTATTTGGAAGGCAACTGCTTGTTCAAAGGCCGCTTAATAGCTCTAAATCCATTCTCAACAACTTCAAGAGGTTGCCTAGGCTTACCCAAATGACAAACATGACCAAATTGCTAACATTTAATACACCAAATGGTAACCCAATCATATTGACCCGGTTGAGCAATTAGTACATCATATTAATTTGAGTTGAACAATTCCTTCGGAAAACCTTCAGAGATATTCATGTCAACTAAGACACGAGCATACATCAAACGGGTTTTATTAAGATTCGAATTAGCCACCTTCAACACCATACCAAGATAGCCTGCAATAGTTTTCATTTTTCAAAGCTCCCTTATTCCAATACATCACATGAAGTTTAGGAAGTATCACACAAATAATAAGTATGTCTAGACTCAACTTCTAATAAGAAATCTTAGGAAACCAACGTTTAACAATAAATGGTTTCTTATCAAAGAGAATACCATTCATGTTGCAAGCTTACTCTTGCTCCACCTTTAATCAAACCTAACTAGAAACACGACACGATTTACCATCCTAATATTATCAATCACTTGTTCTTTTCGTCATCGTTTCACAAAACCTTCAATGACTCGAAGGGGAGGGTTAGAACTAGTAACATAGCTAACAACAACATTATCCCAGTACCTAATCTCATTCTCAATATCAGACTTACGAATTTTACCAATCACATTCGATTTTGAAGACTAACCTGTAAGAACCAAAGTAGGGACACCTTAAAGTTGGGGTAGGTTTTGTCGGCTACTTCCCCAAAGAGTTTAGAATGAAAACCCAACTCAATCGCACCGCTGGTTGTGAAGAAGAAGGATGCCCTAACTCCATAGATGACCAACCCTTGCGAACTGTACCAGAAACCAAAGGCTGGAAAATCGACCCCTTAGGTGAAGATGAAGAGAAATCACGTGAAGAACAACTGTGTGACGGTTTCATCGGGACTACTTTGACCTTCGCCAGCCAGCGTCTCCTGCCCATTGTCGGAAATGGGAAGCAAGTTCACCAAATACAGAGAGATTAGTCGTAGAGGGAAAAAGTCGTAGAGGTTTTTCACTCCACCCTCAATTATTATTATAATTGTTGTTGTTGTTGTTGTTGTTGTTGTTGTTATTATTATTTTTATATAATAATAATAATAATAATAATAATAATAATAATAATAATTATTATTATTATTATTATTATTATTATTATTATTATTATTATTATTATTATTATTATTATTATTATTATTATTATTATTATGGTTTCATATCTTAGAATAAAGGTTTTACAAGAAATTGGTAGGGAAATCGAGCAACAAGCTGAACACCCACACCTTTTTGAATGCAAAAGGCTAACCTATGAAAAATGTATGCTCGAGATTTGGTGATACTTTAGTTGCTCACAGCAACTGATGCGATCCTTGATAGCAGGTCAAGGGCGTCTTCAGCTAGATCCCTAAAGGTGGAAAAGGCAAAAGGGATAAATATGTAGTCGTTCTCCTCGCACTTAGCAGTGTATTTCTTTCGCTTTCGATCTACAACGTTAGCTAGGAAGACACTAGGGGCACATGAGGAGACTCTTGTGTCGGCAAAGGGCGAACCTTCAGTTAATCAATCCAAGCATCTTTACTCTGAATCCAATCAAATGATTAGAGATCTGTTGGCCTTAGATCTTTCCCTACTTCTGAAGAGAACCCCATTGGCGCCTTCTTATGGACGGAGATCCCAACATTGCAGTAGATATCCACAAGCATGTCCCAAACCAAATTATGTCGAAACTTCACACCGACATCACTTGAGCAATGGACTGTGTGATCCCCCATACATCCATCTTGGTAGTGTTGCAGCTCGGGGATAGGCTACCTATTATTATTATTATTATTATTATTATTATTATTATTATTATTATTATTATTATTATTATTATTATTATTATTATTATTATTATTATTATTATTTTAATAAAGGTATTTGATTTCATAAAGGGAAACATTACAAGAAGCTGGTAGGGAGCCAAGCAACAAGTTGGCCACCCACACCCTTTTGAATACAAAAAGCTAGCCTGTGAAAGATGTAGGGCTTAGATTTGGTACAAGTGGAGTTGCTTGAAGTAAAACATGAAATCCTTGATAGTAGGTTAAGCACGCATTCACCTAATTCTCCAAAAGTGGAAAAAGCCAAAGGAAGGAATTTATAGCCATTCTCCTCACACTTTGTCGTATATTTCTTCCTCTTACTTTCTGCGGCATTCGCTAAGGAGACACCAGGAACCCATGAAGAGACCCTTGTACCAGCAAATGGTGAGTTTCCTATTACATCCACACAAGCATCTTTGCCATGGAACCAATTAAACAAGATCCGCTGGCCTAAGGACTTTCCCCGTTTTTGACAAAAACCCTAAGGGTGCTTCCTTGTGAACAGAAACCCCAGCTTTGCAACAGATATCCATAAGCATGTCCCGAACTAGATTGTGTCGAAACTTCACACCAACCTCACTAGAGCAATGAAAGCATGATCCCTCCATGTATCCATCTTGGCAGTGTTGCAACTCGAGCATAAGCTATCTATTGCGAACAAGGGGATGGTGAGCCTATAACATAGCATAGACTGAAATTGACGAGAGTTCATTATTTGGCCCAAGCCATCAATGGGGATGGTTAGCAAAAAATCTTGTGCATGTGGTTCCTTAGTAGAGCGAAGAATTGCTACTTTTCTCGGGGTGAGCATGTACATAGACGCAAGGCTATTCTCGACAACACTAAAATAAGCCCCTGCCAATGTTTTCATCATTTGGGGGGCATGGGGTTCATCGTTAAGAGAAAAAGCGTTGGAACCACATAAAGCATGCAAGACACCAATGGCCCGTTCAAAGGTGGGACCCATAGAAGAGATACCACTATTAGCTAAGATCTTAACTTGGAGCGAGCAGGTTTGAAGGCGAGAAGCTAGGAAGGCATAATTAATAACATCCCCTGCCGCGTATATATCGAAGCCGCCCATTTTAATTGGGAGGGTGGCTAGCCTCCATTGGCAATCCCCAAACTCCATACCCTAGGGATTGTCATGTGGCGGGTCTGGAGCGAGTCCAACTAGACTCGGACCCGGACCCCTTTAATTTTTGGAGATCCAGACCCGGAACCGGACCCTAAGGGTCCAAAATTTTCAGACCCAGACCCGGACCCTCCGAATCTTATGGGTCTAGGGTCCTTAATGGGTCTTTAGTGGGTCTAAAATAAGTCTCTTTGATTTGTGAAATTTGAAACATTTGTAAGTCATTGTATTTTTCGTATATTTGTAAGAGAGTTATTATCATATTTTACAAATATTTAATACTAATTTAACATCTAAATTCACATAACGTCACCAATATACGCTTACATTTTATTATAAACACTAGTTCGAGTTCATGAAATAAGGGTAATTGGGTTAGCAAGTAGCATATATATTATTTATATATATTATCATTATATGAAAAGAAAATAAGTGTTGAGGGCATAATTCATACGTAGAAGACAAATAAAAATGGACAATTTAATATTTATAAGGGTCCAAGAGGGGGGTCCAGGGTCCGGATATTAGACCCGGATCCGGACCTGCCAAATATTTTTTAGATTCAGATCTGACTCGGATTCGATGGGTCTCAAAAAATAAGACCCAGACCCTTAAAAAAGAGGCAGTGCTGAGGCAGGTCCAACAGGGTCCTAGACCCGTGACCATCCCTACCGGTCCCCAAACCCCGCTCATTTGTATTATTATTATTATTATTATTATTATTATTATTATTATTATTATTATTATTATTATTATTATTATTATTATTATTATTATTATTATTATTATTATTATTATCATTATTATTATGATTATTATTATTATTATTGGAAAATGAAAATTCATTGCACCAAAACAAACTTGATACATCATAGTTTAGGCATCTTCAACTACTGCAGTTGCATTAATATGAAGAAGGTACCCACCTTCTACGAAATTCTAGGAAGGGTTGTACCAGCTTACTCTTCATGTGTATACAATAAGCAAGGCCTCAAAAAAGATAGGGATACATGAAGAGATAAGATCTCTAAACTAAGTGTTTGTTTCAGATTTAATTGAATACAAAGAAAAAAATATGGAGCCGAGGGACTCTCTGACCGTCCTCTCCTACATGGGTATGAGTTGCCTTCTATCTTCCCTCCCCAGACCCTGACCATAGTTTATCTATGAGCGGGATACACTAGGTATGATGATGATGATGATGACAAAGAAAAATAAACTTTAATCTCATTCCTTACATGAGCCAAAGCTTTGTCCACGGTGCTCATACTTGCCAGACTGCTTCATTTTTTATTTTCCATATATATATAATTACACAGACTGTAGATGCTAGCGATCATCACCTTCCTCTTTAAACATTCATAGTTGATTATACCAGCAATCATCATGGGGTAGTTGTGCAGTTGAAGCCAGGTACAGAGCTCCTGAAAACATTTAGCACTAAAAGGGCAAGTAAAGAATAAATGATCAATCATTTACAACGCAAAGAGACATATAGGGTACGATCGTCATCCACAAGCTTCGTGTGAAAAAGTATACTCTTGGTTTTCCGTTTATGTAGAGCGATTTATCAATGAATAAACTTACTTTTGGGCGTAGAAGCTTTATTCCAAACAAATCTGCTTAAAGCAACTTTAGTATTATTTTTTTTTGGCAAATAAAAATTTTTTGATTCACCAAAAAAAAAAACCAAATACAATGGCTAGGAAACTCAACCCGACTTATTTGCATCAGTGTGGAACCGAGGCCCACTTTCTATGAAGGGTTTCCTCTGCCCACTCTTCATGTGCGTACGAGAAAGGGTGAGGGCAAAACAAGTACAGAGTCGAGCAATAAGCTAAGCACCCACACCTTTTTAACACAAAAAGCTAATCTATGATAAATATACGCTCAAGATTTAGTGTTACTTGAGTTACTCAAGAAAGATGATTCAATCCTTGATAGCAAGTTAAGTGCGCCTTCACCTAACTCTCCAAAAGTAGAAAACGCAAAGGGTATGAATTTGTAACCATTATCTTCATACTTAGTAGTATATTTCTTCCTTTTTTTTTGCAACATTGGCTACAGAAGCACCAGGGGCCCATGAGTTGACTCCAGTGCCAGCAAAGGGTGAGCTTTTGGTAATATCCACACAAGCATCATTGTCATGAAGCCAATTAAACAGTAGGAGATTCACTGGCCTAAGCTCTTTCCACTCATCTGAAGAAAACCCCATTGATGCCTCCTTACGAACTAATATCCCAGCTTTGTAGCATAGTTCCACAAGCATGTCTCGGACTAGATTGATTATTATTATTTTAATTGTTATTATTATTATTATTATTATTATTATTATTATTATTATTATTATTATTATTATTATTATTATTATTATTATTATTATTATTATTATTATTATTATTATTTTTTGGCAAGTTTAATATTATAAAATGCCAGAAAAGATAGCCGAAGCTTACAATGTTCAAGAGACTGAAGTGAGGACCCCTACAGAGCATCAAAGGGACACACCCCTCGTCATTCGCTAGGAGGAGCCGCCACTTCCAAAAAAGGAGAATATCTCCTGGTCTACCAAGAAATGTACATACTACATTCATTTACAAAAATAACAAGGCCTTGGCCTGTGTAAGAACTAAAACCATAAGCTGCTTCACATGCCTTCAACAGCATCTCTGTAGCAATATCACACATTAGCATCCCAAAAAAAACTTTATCCTTGTATGGAAGCAATGACATACACATCCCATAATCAATTGGCAGCCAGAGAAGGGGACTCTCAGCAGCTCCCAAACCAAAATTTAAGTAGCACAGGCTTTACTAAACAGAACCTCATTCAGTACAATAAGCGAGGCTGAAATGCAGTAGCATACAAAACATATGCACATCATAAAACAGGAACAGCAGCTCAGCCTTGTATGCCCTGTGCAGCAACCGTAACCAGCAGCACAGCCCTTAAATAGAGCCCATTAAGCAGCATAGCACAGCACAGCACAACCGTAACAGATAGATCAGACCTGCAGCATCTCAAAAACCATAGGCAGCAGCAAGGTGCCCCTCAAATGCCATCTCAGAGGAGGCTGGAGACAGGATGACAGTGATGCTACCAGGATTGGTCAGTAACAGCATCAAAGACAGTAGCAGTGGGACAGCCTGCACACACACCATACCTTATATACAAAACCAGTGCTCAGCAACTGTGCTCAAGAACTCGAATACCAGAAGCAAAAAGTCCATAGACTGCATTATGGCCCTGCTCAAACTACAAGCATCCTTGTATGTATGCATAGACACACACGCCATATAAACAGTTGGCAGCCAGATAAGGGAATGAACATCATATCTCCAATCCCTAAAACTTAAGTAGCATAGGCTTACGAAAAACATCATCAATCTTCCAAAAAACAGAAGCACTGCATTGTATGTCCTGTGCAGCGCAGAAGCAAACTCAGCCATACCCTGCAGCATCTCATAACCAACAGGATGACAGCAGCTGCTAGTTTTAGTCAGTAACAACATCATGAAACAGCAGCATTGGAACAGCCTGAACACAATCCATCTCATATATACAAATACACTATTTTAAGTGAATACACTTCAGCAAAGCAGCCCTCCTAGTGCAGAGAGCATTGAAGGCTGCATACATACAGAGCATATAGCAAAACAGTCCAATATAGTGCACGAAGCTCACAAAGTTGAGCCTATTTAGTACCATCCATGTTCCAAGCTCAGGACCTTAACAACAGTAGCATTTGGCACTACAGAGGAAGAACCTTGATTGTAACACAGCAATCCAGAAACAAACAAAGAGCTACACAACAAATCAGAATTGATTGTAACACAGTAGCAGAGTAAACATAGCTCCTCAAACAGCTATCCCCTCTACAGTGCAGTTTAAGTGACACTATGAGCAGCTACGAAGACTATATACTTTTACTATTATTAGAAAATGACCAAATTAGCAGCCATGACAGAATATTACCACCAACTAGCCTAGACTTAACCTAGCTAGCCTTCCAAAGGCAAGTGAACAAAAGGGTGGAAGGAGCCCCTTGCAACCTATAATAGGCTTAACCGTTAGGGGGGCCTCCCTTCCTTTTTGGCTCGGAATTTACCTCAACAGTATTAATCACTACTTCCCCCGCTTCATTGGTAGAGAAAATCTCTGTTGTGTTACGTGGGGTTGCTGAATTCTTTGCCCGGGGCTCCTGGGGGGTTTGTATTGGTGTAGGTATGGTCTTGGCGGGAGTAACCTGATGGGATGGTGACTTAGGAGGTATCCTTGGGCTAGATACATCTGGTCTTTTTCCAACCTCTCTAACAGGAACATCCTTCTTCCCTCCCCTCGAAGATGGGGCGTGATTAGGAGGCCTCGACCTTGTTTCACCCATTCTACATTTCCCCTCTGTGTGCCCCAATTCCTTGCACTTGTCACAGAAGAGAGGTTTCCATTCATACGATACTTTTTGGCTAATTAATTCATCAATCTCATTTATAAAGTAAATTGCATCAGGAAATTCCCCATGAATCTTCATATCAATTAGAACCCTTGCGTACAGCATTCTTTCACGCTTTGTGGTAGCATTATCCACACGTAACACTAGGCCAAGAGAACCTGCAATCTTTTTCAGAGTGACCTCACTCCAGTATTCAAGGCCTAATGCAGGTAGTCTTACCCAAATGGGCAAGGATGTTAATTCTGACTTACTTGGTGAGGTCTTAGGGGTCCAAGGTCGAACTACAAATGGTTTTTTATCAAATAAGAAGCCACAAGAGTCACAGGCCTTGTCTCTATCTAGGTTCGACGCCATCCTGACAACGTAGATACCTTTACCCATCAAGCCCACCCTATCTATTGAAAGGTCCTTCCATATACGCTTGACATAGCCCTCTATGACTTGAAGTGGGGGGTTAGCCCCGAGTACATAACAAACAACAGAGGATTCCCAATAGGAAATTTCAGCAGCTATTTCATTTTTAGTAATTTTTACAATATTACCTGATGAAACTCCATTTTCGCTGTCCTTGTTCTTCGACAGTGAAGAGTTCATTGTTGTGCTTTGCTTTTTCACTGTGGAACTGGTCACCGCTTCCACCCAATTGGACAGAATAGGCGTCGGACTTGATTGTGGTTTAGAGTACTGGTTCGATTTTCGAATTAGGGTTTCATCATTCGAAGAACTCGAACAGTCCTCATCTGAATCGAAGGCCTGGTTTTTCGAAACCTTCTTTGTAGCACACTCCTCCCCCTTCCTCTTAGGCGGTCTTCCCCTTCCCCTACCTGCCATGGCTGTGCTACCGGAGGAGCAACAGTAGGTGCAATTCGCTGAAAATCGCAGAGGATTTCGCTTAGAGAGAGAAACAGTGAGTGGCTCCTGACTTTTATTATTATTATTATTATTATTATTATTATTATTATTATTATTATTATTATTATTATTATTATTATTATTATTATTGTTATTATTATTAATATAATGAAGAAAACTTATAAGAAAATACTCAATCTATAGTTCTATTTGCAAAAAGCTACCTTATGTAATTTTTTTTAAAAAAAACCTAAGTATTTTAATATATTTCTGTGCAAATGACTAACACTTAACGGAAACGTCAGTCGACCGTTAAGTTTTGAGGCTTTGACCAATTGAGAGATTAAGTTGTCTATGTGGCAATAACTCATTAGTCCTCGTATTTTTAATAATTTAAAATTAAAACACATAAATCAACAACATAAAAATAAAAGATTATTTGACGTCAATTTTACCTATGATAACGATTTTTTTTAAAAACACGGACGTCACAATTACCCTTATAGGATAACTTTTTCGAAAATCACTACTACATAATTGGTTTTAGGTAACACCCAAAAAGTGTACCCTAAAGTGCTTAAAGTGTTACTATAGACCTAAGGTAACACTTTTTTGAGTGCTACATCTGACGGTGTTACCTATTCTCTTAAGTAACACTTTTACATACATACTAGCTTGAATCCCGTGCCAAGCACGGAAAATAATTATACAAAATATTTTATTTTTTAAAAATTAATATCTTTTTTATTAAAAAATTTAGTTGTATCTTATTTGTTAAGTGACAAAATAAAATAAATAAAATTATATCAAATGTAAAACAGAAATTAAAACAATATTTTAAGAGCTTTCTTCAATAATTGTGTGAATTATGTTATAATTATTAAGAGTTTTATAACTATTTTATCTTAATAAGTTGATCAATATCATGTGTCAAATATTAGAAAGAAGATTTTAGTTATATGCTCTAATGATGTTCTTAGTTATAAGGTACACTATCTATTATAATCATAGCTACATTTCAAATTTTGAAGGTTATAAAAGATAGTAATAATTGAGTATTAATTTATTCAATAACATAATCCAATCCGTGGAATTTAAATTAGCTTTGAGAATAATTATAGATTTAAAAATATTAATTTTTTTTATAAAATAATTTACGATAAATAGTACAGGTTAAGTTTATGATAAATATATTTCACGTTTATAATATTTAGAATTTTAATTAAGATTTTTAAGACATATATAGATGATAGAATATACCTATATGAGATCTCATAAAATTCCTCGCATACTTTTTTATTATATATTTTTGATAATATTTTATGATGCGTGTTTAGAGATATTAAGGCTCAGAATTTACTTTGAAAACTGTGCAAAAAATAAACTGGAAGAACATTAGGGAACGAAGGGAATATTTGTTATGAAAATCATTGTTTGCATGTTTCAAAACTTTTGAATATTAGACGATATCGTTTAATTTTCTATAGCTATTGATTGATAGTATTCAATAAAAATTGATTAACAGTGAACTGTATATGATACTATTATTTTTTGTCAATAAAAAAAGATTACACCTGTTCAATTTCTGTAATTAATTGTATAATCTCTACTTTATATTACTAATATTCTTTTTTTTTTTTTGCTTATTTGTTTTGATTCTAAATTGACAATATTCTTTAATGTTGAGTTGCTAAATTGTTGTTACTTCATTTAAATTGTTATCTTTATCTTCATATATTTCTTCTTAACATTGATAATATTCTTTAACCTTTGATGATTATGAATGATTATTGATTTTAAGTTTTATTTATAATAATCAATCTCTGTTGTGTATAAAAATCAAATATTATGACAGTATAGTTTTTGATATTGACAATAATTTATCTTTCATAAGATGATTATCTTATAATTTATACATAATTATATGCCATCATAAATTACTTTTCTAATATTTATCTGTCTAATAATATTTCATAAGAATGATCTTAGAAATATATTACTATCAATCTAAAAGTAGTATAATATTGATAATTAATGATCATATTTGATTGATTAACGTGATTGATATAAAACATAAATAATTTTTCTAATTACCATACTTAGCCGAATGAAGTAATCCTTCTTGTAAATAGCCTTTTGTCATTTGGAGGGAAAATATTGAATGTGAGAATGACATGTGTACTTATATTGAAGAACCATTTTAGTATATAGTAATAGATTTTATTATATATTTTTGATAATATTTTATGATGCGTGTTTAGAGATATTAAGGCTCAGAATTTACTTTGAAAACTGTGCAAAAAATAAACTGGAAGAACATTAGGGAACGAAGGGAATATTTGTTATGAAAATCATTGTTTGCATGTTTCAAAACTTTTGAATATTAGACGATATCGTTTAATTTTCTATAGCTATTGATTGATAGTATTCAATAAAAATTGATTAACAGTGAACTGTATATGATACTATTATTTTTTGTCGATAAAAAAAGATTACACCTGTTCAATTTCTGTAATTAATTGTATAATCTCTACTTTATATTACTAATATTCTTTTTTTTTTTGCTTATTTGTTTTGATTCTAAATTGACAATATTCTTTAATGTTGAGTTGCTAAATTGTTGTTACTTCATTTAAATTGTTATCTTTATCTTCATATATTTCTTCTTAACATTGATAATATTCTTTAACCTTTGATGATTATGAATGATTATTGGTTTTAAGTTTTATTTATAATAATCAATCTCTGTTGTGTATAAAAATCAAATATTATGACAGTATAGTTTTTGATATTGACAATAATTTATCTTTCATAAGATGATTATCTTATAATTTATACATAATTATATGCCATCATAAATTACTTTTCTAATATTTATCTGTCTAATAATATTTCATAAGAATGATCTTAGAAATATATTACTATCAACCTAAAATTAGTATAATATTGATAATTAATGATCATATTTGATTGATTAACGTGATTGATATAAAACATAAATAATTTTTCTAATTACCATACTTAGCCGAATGAAGTAATTCTTCTTGTAAATAGCCTTTTGTCTTTTGGAGGGAAAATATTGAATGTGAGAATGACATGTGTACTTATATTGAAGAACCATTTTAGTATATAGTAATAGATTATATGCCATCATAAATTACTTTTCTAATATTTATCTGTCTAATAATATTTCATAAGAATGAATCTTAGAAATATATTACTATCAACCTAAAATTAGTATAATATTGATAATTAATGATCATATTTGATTGATTAACGTGATTGATATGAAACATAAATAATTTTTCTAATTACCATACTTAGCCTAATGAAGTAATTCTTCTTGTAAATAGCCTTTTGTCTTTTGGAGGGAAAATATTGAATGTGAGAATGACATGTGTTATATTGAAGAACCATTTTAGTATATAGTAATAGATGGTAACACTTGTAAAAGTGTTATTTCAAATAACTTTAGGTAACACTTTTTTTGCATATGTATCATTTTCATAGTGTTACTTATCGTTACTTATGTAACACTTTTTATAATTAGGTATCACTTTTTCATCTAATCAAATTTAGCTATTGTAACACTTTTTAATAATGTACCACTTTGAACTACTTTATGTAACACTTTGTTGACGATTAGGTAACATTTTTTTCATATTAGGTAACACTTTTTCATTTAATCAATTAAATGTAGCACTTTTAAAAAAAACTAAAATTTTTGCAATTAATTGTTGCTCGAAGGAATCGAACACGCAATATCTATGTCCCAGCACCTGTAATATTGATTTGCACCCACTACCAACTGAGATGCATGATATTAGTGATTTATTGTGAAATCAAATGTATATATTCCTGTTTGCAAACAACTATAAATACATACCACACTATATAATTTTAATCTAAATCATTCAAAGTTATATATCTTGGATAATTATTTAATAGTTGTAAATTTTGAAAAATTAATTAGCCCTGACTTGGATAATATAAAATATTAAAAATAGTTTGGGGTCAGTATCAATATAGTAAGAAGATTAAATTAACTAAAATTCAAAAGTTATTTTGTTGATTTATGATTTTAAAAATAAAAAAAATAATAAATAAGTAAAATAGTGTTACCATTGGGTTAGTATTGTAAAAAGTGTTACATACTCCCTCCTATTCAAAATAAAATGTCCACTTTCCTTATTTGGTAAAGTCTCTTTACTTGTCTACTTTCTATTTTTGGCAAAACTTTTTACCTAAATATCCTCAACTATCCCAACTTATATTATTTAATAATACCCCACCTACCACCTTTTCAATTATTATAATCACTTAAAATACCCAACTACCATTTTTTCTTAAAATCCGATCCAAACCCAAAGTGGACACTTTAATTGAATAGGAGGGAGTATTAATTAGCGTTACCAATTGTTAAAGTGTTACGTATTACTGTTATCATTTCTTAAAGTGTTACATATTAGTGTTACCAATTGTCAAAGTGTTACATACAAGTTTTACCAATTTTAAAGTGTTACATATTAGTGCTACCACATTTGAAAGTGTTACATATTAGTGTTACCAATTATTAAAGTGTTACATACAAGTGTTACCAATTTTAAAGTGTTACATATTAGTGCTACCACATTTGAAAGTGTTACATGTAAGTGTTACTAATTTTAAAAGTGTTACATGTAAGTGTTACTAATTTTAAAAGTGTTACATGATTGTGTTACTTAAAGATAAAGTGTTACAAAAGTGTTACCTAATAGTTTCAGGAAATTGGATATCAAAATGTGTTACCAATATGAGTTACCTAAAGTCATTTTTGTACTAGTGAATTCGTTCGAAACAATTTTAGTTAGTTTCTAATAATTTTTCTTTACTATTATTATTATCAACCAATGACAATACTTAAAAGACTAATTTTACAACTTAAATGACCAATTTTAATAATTGAAAATTTTAAAAAATTAAAGATTAATTTATAGACTTTGGAATTGACATTACAAATTTCCCAATTGTTAATAATAAAGAGCTCTTCGTGACTTACCCAATTAAGCCACAACAACCACTCCTTGTCATTGACAACTGTAAATGAAAGAAGATAATTTGTGACACAAAACATTTCTTTTTCCTTAAAAAAAGCCAATGCAACTTGTTGTGTTACTGCCAAACAATCCTTAAAATTAACTAAGGTTAGTACAATAATAAAATACATGGACCCCACTAAACCTTATCCTACCAATAAGGTACCCCATACAAATACGTGGCGATACCCCATTGGAAGAATCTATTCCAGGATGATTACGCCGATAGCAACCCGACACAAAAAGTTGGTATCACCGGCAACCTTCTTTAACCGGTCAATTTATGAAGAGCCAGGAAAGGAATTTAGCTTTCTTAAAGGGAAAATTTAATTTATCTAGAATAATCAAATTTTATTTATGAGTTTTTCTACGATAATTTCAAGTAGTGATTAAATTTGGATTGGAAAATCCAATTACCTAATATAGCAGGCAATTCCGTAACAAAATAAACTGAAAATTAATTTAAAGTTAAAAGAAAATTTTATAAGTTTACATAATAAAAAAAACATAACTTTTTTTCAAAATATTTTTTGCACTTTTTCGACATTTTATTTTAATTTTTTTTATAAAATAAAATTCACTATAGCAAGTCATCCGGTTATCGAGTTTATTCTAGGAAAATAACCCTTAAAGTTGAAATTATTTATTGTTAATCAATAGTTGGGATTATTATAGGAAAATCATGAAAATATTTGATTATTTTATGTAAATTTTCCTTTATAAAAAACTCTTCTATTTTAGGTCATCATCATCATCATCATCATCATCATCATTCTACCAAGTGTTTCTCGTCCATAGAAAACTATAGACAGTGTTTGGGGAGGGAAAGACGGCGGCAATTCATACCCATAATGGAAGCCACAACCAAAAGGAGTTCCCCGGCTCGAGAAAAGATGGGGAGAAGAACCGCAGAATGTACTCTTCAAGGAATCAGTAATCTAAAACATGGATAAGACGCCTCCAATTATCCTTATCCCTAGTCAAGTCCTTAGAGATGTTCAACTCGTGCATGTCAATTTTATTTTATAAAAAATTTTATATATAATAAATTTAATATAAAAGTAACTTTATACATGTTCTACTAATTAACATTTTTATATTGATTATCTTCTCCACATATATCTTACTAACTTTATTAAAACAGTTTTTTAATAGTTGTCTCCATATTTTTTCTATTAATTTTCTTTTAATATTTTTAATATTTATGATCAGCACTTGATCTCTATTAAAATTATTATGTAATAAAATAACATGTTCATTTTTTAAAAAATTTTATTTTTTTATATCCATAAATATTTGTTATCAGAACTTATTTAAAAAACAGAGAGAAAAGAGACTAATTTGGTTTGTAGAAACATGTAACCGGCGACTCACATTAATAATAATTCAAAAAAAGCAAAAGAAAGTGGAAGACATTTTTTGCCTTAAGAGGAAATGTCCTATGTGTGTATGATAGGGCCGTTGAAAAGATGCTTTTGATGTACTCCATGTAATAGTATAGCACACCAATTATGCCTTTTCCCTCCTTATTTTCTTTTTTTATTTCCCTTCTTAGATTGAGAATTGCTTAGACAAGTTTGACGGCCTTGATTTAGTCCTACTTTTTTTTATTTTTCTTTCTTTTCTTCCTATAACTTTGGTAAGCCTATTTGCTTCAACTTGCATTGTACTCCTTTAATGAATGTAAGAATATTTTAGTAGGTTATTATAGGTGGGACTATTTCCTTTAATTGGGTTATTCTAAATTCAAAAAATTGAAAAGAAAAATAAATGATAAATTTTTGACATGTCTTGTCTTAAAATAGTACTCCCTTCGAATCATTTTATATGGTTTTTATGGTTATTAACGGTGGTGTGAGGTCCATTAAAAACGTGATAGTTGGGTATTTTAATTGATTAAATTAATTGTAAAAGTGGTAGTTGGGTATTGGGATTAGTAAAAATGGAGGCATTTAGGTAAAAAAAAAAGATTGAAAAAGATATTCAACATCGCGATTGCCCTATCATACACACATAGGACATAAAAGTTGGGTATTGGGTATTAGGATTGGTTATTAATGGTGGTGTGGGATCAATTTTTATTTTATTAGAAATATGTTTGTTGTGGTGTTACAATAATCTTATACCGTTGTTTGCAAACTTGAATTATGCCGTTGATAAGGGACATTTTTTAGACAGAAAAATACTATCTTGGGAGGCATGTCACTAATATATACTAGCTAGTATAAAACCAACGTCGCGATTGCCCTTGGGGTAACTTTTTCGAAAATTTGATCGAAATATACTTATTCGCCTATTTTACGGCACATAGATTGAAAAAGATATTCAACATCGTTTTAAGTTTAACCCATCATAGCGATATTTTTAAAAAAACGGACATCATGATTACTCTTACAGTGTAAATTTTTCGAAAATCCGGTCAAAAACAAGTACTTATTCGCCTATTTATCGGCATGTAGATTGAAAAAATATCGTTATGATGGGTAAAAATGACGTTAAATATATTTTTCGATCTACATGCCAAAAACATGTGAATAAGTATGTCTCTACCAGATCTTCGAAAGAGTTACCCCATAAAGATAATTGCGATGTCCATTTTTTGGAAAAAAATATATTGCAGTCTGCATGCTGAAAAGCAGGCAAATAAGTTTTTGTTGGGATCCGATTTTTAAAAGATTTACCTCGTAAGGGTAATCACGACGTCCATTTTATGAAAAAATATCCTTATAACGGGTAAAGACGACGTTGAATATTTTTTTGGTCTACGTGCCGAAAAATAAGCTAATAACTATTGTTCAACCAGATATTCGAAAAAGTTACCACATAAGGATAGTCGCGACGTTTATTTTTTGAAAAATATCGCCATGATGGGTAAAAACGACGTTAACGTGCTAAAACACAAGGATACAATTGGTATTTAGGAAAGTAAAGTCAAAGGGGATTAGTGATGGTCAACGGTCATTTAGGCTGGTCAAAGGTTACCTGGGTTGGTCAACGGTCACTTGGCTTTAATTATGGTTACTTTCGTACTTTCGACACTACAACATAATTTGATTTTAGTGGGATATATATATTTAGCGATATTCAATTCGCTATTTCAAATTTCTTATAGTGTATATAGAGCATTTAGAGACATTTATTAGAATCTTTAACACTATATTAAAAAGTCACACTAAAGCTTTTAGCGACATAGGATGTAGTGACATTTTTCTTAAATGCCACTATAAACTATAGTGACAATTACATATGCCTCTAAAGACCAAATCAAGTGTCGCTAAATCACTTTATGGTGAAACTTAAAATAAAGACCAATAATTATTACTCTAAAAATATGAATCAATGGCATTTTTTTTAATTCCACTAAATCAAATGTTGCCAAAAACTAAATTTGTTGTAGTGCGAGACTGTGATTCGCAAAAAAAAAAAAAAAAAAAAAAAAAAAAAAAAAAAAACATCAAGGCAGTAATTCGCAGTTGACTATAATTTGCAATATTGGATACAAAGGTGATGGGTTGGC
The DNA here is from genome assembly GCA_019776075.1 of Amaranthus palmeri. Classification (NCBI taxonomy): domain Eukaryota; kingdom Viridiplantae; phylum Streptophyta; class Magnoliopsida; order Caryophyllales; family Amaranthaceae; genus Amaranthus; species Amaranthus palmeri. The sequence goes on from JAAKBH010001118.1 coordinate 47,958, forward strand.
CAATTAGGTCGATGGCAACCGAAAACCGACAGTTCATGGTAGCAGACTAGTGGGTGCAAAAGCGGGTCGACGGTAGGTCCACGACTTAGATGCTCAGTGATGGTTGGCGTTTGATTCAATCGTGAATAATGAATTGATTTCGTAAATAGGCAGTATGGTATCAATGGTATGTATTTATTGTTGTTTGCAAATAGAGATATATAGATTTGATTTCATATAACAATTCACTATTATTGACTAGGTATTTTAATAAAAAGATAAAAGCACATTAGTCAACATAAGCACTTGAATGTAACATTCATGTTGACTAATGTGCTTTTATCTTTTTATTAAAATGCATAGTCAATCATATGCATCATATGTGTTGTCTCATAAAATCAAATTGATTTTTCTAGAATATAAATCAAAGTTGGTTTCTATCATATTAAATAATCATCAAAAATAATTAAATGTATTTTATATTTATAATTTGTTCAACTTATATAGTTACTATTACGTGTTGGCATGAGCAATTGAGCATGCCTCTAAAGATATACCTAAACAAAATAAAAAGTAAACTAAAGGGAAAAAGTTAGTTCAATAAGTTATGGATGACTATTTGGAGTTTAAATAGTTGGGAATGAGAAAACATGTAACAAAAACTCAATTGTCCATTGCTTAAACTTGATTTGTTTGTGGAAGGGTGAAGTTTTGTGTGATGGGTCATGTCTTTTACTCCGTAGTGAATTGGTTACCGACCTATGACACTAGGCTCAAAACCAATGATTACTCCTACTCTTACGGCCCGTTTGGTAGGTGGTAATAAATTGCGGTAATGGGAATGAAAAATTAGTGTAATTTTTGTTAAAAATCTCTTTGGTACCTTGATGGCCATGCTTGAGCATCTTCAATAATCTCATTTTGTTCATAAAATTCATTCCAATACATTATCAATGGGAGAGATGGTATTAGATGGTAATGGAAATTTATGAACAAAAAACCTTTTTGTGATCAAAGTTTCATTACCATGGAAATGACATGAAAGTTTTGATGAAATTTTACATTATAATTCATTCTCATTACCACCATTTAATACCACTAACCAAACAGGCCGTTATAGTAATGTTCCACTTACATATGAATTACTTTGGTACTTAAAAGTGGTTAAAATTTTAGCAAATTATATGCACATCATATATTGTTTCTCCGTTCCATAATACTTACTATTGATAGTGACATTTTCCCATATACAACATGTCACACTCAGTAACAAGTACTCCCTCCAATTCACCACTAAGTTCCCATTTGTTTTTTGACACTATTCATATCTTACTCTTAATTTATATTTTATTATTAATCTATAAGTTAAAACATAATCAAGTGGGATCTTGTTTGATTCGTCTCAATGCAAAGATTATTTATATCAATTTTCCATAATTTCACAATTAGAGATATTAACGATTGAATAAGTACATTGGTTAGAGTGCTAAAACAAATGGGACTTTGGTGGTGAATTGGAGGGCGTATTATGAAACAGAGGAAGTCTAAATTTGGTTCAGTTTAATCATGTAAATATGACAGAATATGATAAAAGTAATATCTTGAAAATATATATACGTAACAGATATGAATTGAATTGAACGTATTAAACTAGTCAATTATATTATAGTTTTTAGATTAATTGAGTTTAATTCAATTGGTCAATAAGTTAATTATGTTAATTTTTTAACGCTTGAAATTATCTAAGATATACTACATAAGTTTTTTTTATAGTATTTTAATGTTATTTTTTTTTATAATAGTGTGACAAAGAGTTTGAAGAATTGAAAAATAGAAGGTTAAACAGTTTTTCCAATTAATAAAATCATTGTGGAATAATAAATATCCATTTTGAATATGAGTTGGGTTGATTGTAAACTGGTCAATTTAAATAGTTGAAAGAGATATTTCTAATTATAACAGCTTGTCTTTGAATGAGATTGTCTCCCTATTCATTCAAGTCCAATTAAAATTTTATTTATTTTTTATATTGATCATTTAAGATTATAAGAGATAATAAGTAATAGACTAAATGTACATGGGACAGCCCATTAAAAAAAGTCTCTACCCTTGAGATTGTACTCATTTTCCAAATTTGTGTACTATTTTTTTTTACACAAATTCAATTTTAAACGGTCTAACTGTTGCTAACATTTCTAATTAGCTTAGGCAATGTAAATTTGTTTTGTTTTAAAAGTAATTATTTATAATCACAATATGATCTTTTACAATCTTAAAATGACTATTTATTCATAAACTTAAAACAGAAAAAGATCAGTGTCAAATAAGCACTTATAATCTTAGTACTCACTTACAAGCTTAAATTAATCAATTAGATAAATAAACAGATTATAAATTCATTTTACGATTAGACAGTCTCATATAAGAACATCATATTAATTATATGATAAAACAATGTGTGTGTAGTTGGAGGCAAAATATTTGAAGCATAAAATGTAAATAAAAATGAAAAAAGAGTGTGAGCAATATATGAAATCCTTGGAGATATTTGGAAAC
>JAAKBH010001119.1:0-50331 GCA_019776075.1 Amaranthus palmeri
TCCTCATCGTCATCATCATCATCATCATCATCATCGTCGTCATCATCATCATCATCATCATCAATCATCATAATCTTCATCTTCATCTTATTCTTCTTTTTCATCATCATCATCATCATCAAAATCACCTTCATCATCTTCATCATCATCATAGTCATCATCTTCATCATCATCATCATCATCATCATCATCATCATCATCTTCTTCTTCTTCTTCTTCTTCTTCTTCTTCTTCTTCTTCTTCTTCATGATCATCATCATCATCGTCATCATCATCATCAACATTATCATCATCATCATCATCAGCAACGTCGTCGTCGTCATCATCTTCATCTTCATCATCATCATCATCATCATCATCATCATCATCATCACCATCATCATCGTCATTATCATCATCAACTTCATCATCATCATCATCATCAACATCATCATCATCATCATCATCATCATCATTTTCATCATCAACATCATCAATTTGAAATCAATGTGAAAGTTTTTTTGGTAATATATTCTTCTCCAAAACGCACTGGTACTTTGCTGCTTGTTTTGATAATATGTGATGAGAAACGATTTTGTGTTTATGTATCTCATGAGCTGATACATGAGCAACATTTCTTTGCTCATTTATCAAATGAGCAAACAAGTTCTTGCTATTTTATCAAATGAGCAAACAATTCTTTGCTCATTTATCAAATGAGCAATTATTTTTTGCTCATTTATGAAATGAGCAAAAAATGTTTTGCTCATTTCTCAAATGAGCAACAAAATTTTTTGCTCATTTATCAAATGAGCAACAAAATTTTTTTCACATTTGATAAATGAGATGGTCTCATATAAGAAATGGTCTCACATAAGGGGGGTGGTCTCATATGATCCCATTTCTATATATATATATATATATATATATATATATATATATATATATATATATATATATATATATATATATATATATATATATATATATATATATATATATATATATATATATATATATATATATATATATATATAGTTTCAATTATTTCAACAAGACTATAAGTTCATTTTTTAATCAATTTTGTGTATTTTACTTATTGGTTTAAATGTATATTCAAAATGCTTCTGAAGAAATCAATTATGAAGATAATAATGAAATGTATTTATTAATGTATCCATTTGTCAAGATTTTCGATATTAAATTGATAGACAAGGTAATTTCTGTGTTAGCCAATGCAATTAAGAATTTAATGTTTCGCTTAATACTTGAACGTCTTACAATAATAATTTGTTTTTATAGGAGGGCTTTTACAATACTAATGGAATTATTAGCTCCATCTACATGATACATGACTATTTTCATGTAACATGTGCTGTTTGGGTAAAAATATATACTGAAAACAAGTTGGATGGAATTCAATGCTCAATTTGCAAGTTTACTCTATTGAAAAATCTTGCTAATCAAAACCTTGACATTATGAGGGAAAGGTATGTTATGTTTAATTTCAACTTAATGTCATTATCATGAGGGTATAATAATTTTGAAATTTTATATTTAATTTTTTATCCTTTATTCAGAAACACTTTATACGTAGTTGTTACAAATGGATTTATAAATAAGACTTTTTACTATAAAAGAAAGTTTGTAAAGCTTTATTTGAAGAATAATTGGGAGGTATAAATTTCCTACATCTATATTTTGAATTATCTATTACGATCATAATATTATTATGTAACTTACATTTTATGAATCTTTTACCAGACTAAAAATTCCAAAGAAAAACCGTTGCTATCTGAAATCTTAAACAGAAATTCATTTTTGTCCTAAAAGTTTCGAAACCAAAATCTAGATGGGAGGAAAACAATAACCTTGAAGTAATCAAAATGAAAGATAGGTCTTTTGTACAAGATAGATTTGGCATTCTACAAACGCAAACAAGGTAATTGCATATTTGATCTAAGTTTTGAGTTTTTTGCTAAATTATTTTATTCAGTACTCATTCGTTTCAAAAATTACTATTTCAGAAACCAATTGCCATGAAGACAGATACCTCAAAACATGATATTAAACTTATTTTTACTCCAACTATCACTAACCAGATTATATTGGTTAATTATTTTCATTAAAATAATTTCCATTAGTTATGCCTCTTTAGTTGCTTTCCCTTTTAATATTTTTTATACTCAAGACATGTTGATATTATGCTTCCTCTTTTAATATTTTTTATACTTAAGACACACTAATATTATGCTTCCCTTTTATTTCGTCAAAGCAATGTTATGTGGATCTTTAGTTATTTATGGAAAAGTCTTAGCTTTTGCAATTATACAATATATTTGATACTAAGGAAATTATTTACCAAATTAAGTAGAATTTCCCTTATGTATACATTACTTAGTTCTAAAAACCTTTATCCACAATTCTAATTACAATTAAAAAAATTCTTCATTATTTAATAGAAATTTTTTTGTTCAGTTTTCTTAAAATTAAACTGGTGTATGTGAAGTGTTAGACGTTCACATTACTCAACCAACAACAATCAAGGTATGTTAGAATTACCACTAAATTTTAAAATATTTTGTTTGTTTAACATTAATGTAGAATATGAGTTAAATATATAATTCTGTGTAAACTATTTTGTTTGATAAATTTTAATGTGCATTGTGAGTTAATTATATAGTGATTGTCTAAACTGATTTTTCTAAATTGTTTTGTTCAAATTGTATAATTAATTTTGATTCCATTGAATAATTAAACTTCTGTTATAAAAAAGATAGTTTTTGTTCTAATTGTATTGTATATTGTATAATTCAATTATAACTTGATATCGTTTAGACAAATTTTATGTCTTATTATATAATGTATACATGAAATTGAGAATATTTAGAAGTAAACAATAATTGCACATTATAAAATTTAAAGAAAATAACAAAAAAGTAGTTAAGAAAGAAGTATACCTGTGTCGCATTCGATTGCCTGACGACCTGACCTAAAACTATTATAGTCATTACATACCAGATGAACTAAATATTAATAAATACATGTTTACTTAAAAAAATATCGAAAGAGTAGAATGTTATTAGTTAATGTGCAAGTTGTTCCTGAAAAAAGAAAATGCACATGGTAAGATTAAAATGTCTCTAAAATATTTACAACACAACAAACTACATGCAAAAAAAAGATAAAAACCATGAACTGGAATATTTTTTGAGTCAACTTTTTCGATCATAAATGTGTCACAAAATGATTTGAAATAATTTGAAAATAATAATCCAAAACTGAAGAATTATATATTTGACAAAACATCATAAGCTAATAAAATATAATGGTTGAAAGAATAGAAATATGTATACATTATACATCAATACATTTAAAATAACTATAAAAAAAATAAAGGCAATAATAAACATCACAAAAAAATTACCATAAAATTTATCAAACAAGAAAACGAAAAAAAAATATTGTTCAACTTATAAGTTTATTTTTAAATTATCACCCCTAAAATGATTCACATAGTAGTAAAATATCTTATAAATTTTATTTGAACAATTTTAAGGGTAAACAAAAATTACTGAAAATAGATTTTTCGAAAAATATGCAAAAAAAAATAATTGTAATTACAACAATCAAACTGAATCTTCCAAAATATCACCACTTATTAAACATAATTAGAACAAACATAATTAAACAATCATAACTTGGTAATGAGATTTATTAAACAGGATCTATGAAATATTGTAACGGACTGAAAATTTCTAATCTTAATCATTTTCTATTAATTCTTAATTCCTTCAATTTAATTCCTAATTGTTATTATTGAACTCATCCAACTTTACTAAATTCCTAAATCCTATTTCAAGTAATTATCATTTCCGAATTAATTTAAAATTTTTATTCTTTTATTTTATTAGACTCTAAATTGATTTAATATCCGAGTACTTAATTTTGGAATTCTTTATTTATTATTTTCTTTTACATGCGTGATTTCTTAAATTAATTTGAATATATGAAACTATATTTTTAGTTTCTAAGTATTATTTTTATGAGCCCAAAAATTTTAGATACTAATTTATATACTACAAAAATTTGAAATTATTTAATTAACCTACGATTTTCTAACACTTTACGTTTAAAATTCTTATTTATAAATTAATTTCGGTAATCATTGTTTTAACGACTTTTACGCTAAACTATTTTAATCTAGTATGATCATTAACTTTAAATAATTTTTTTAAAGCAAGTTTAACTCTTAAAATAAATCTTATCATGAAAATAAATAAATAAATAAATAAATAAATAGTTTTTAGGTCAAAACCTACCCATATTATTTTATACTTGTATTCTTGTACAAGTAAATTTGATGAATCAAGCAAAAATCAACCTCTTCCTTACTCCTATAACCCATGGTTGTATAAAAAAAAATCATGGGCTAAGATTTTTCTAATTTTTTTTTAATCCAATCCCTTACCCATATGTCCCCTAAGTCTTAGTATAAATCTACAATTAGCAAATTGGAGCCAAACACCCCAAGTTAACCCTCCTAACCGTGCACTACTATACCAAGTACCTTATATTTTTTTTCTTTTCTTCCATCTAATTCCTAATCTCAATTAAAAGTAAAACATTTATATTCATTTCCTAATTATATTTTTATTATATAGTTGATGAAACTCAAGAAAATGGAACTTAGAACACTAACTTAAATCATCATCATTTTGGAGTTGAAAAAAAAATATTTTGGGATTTAGAATACCCTCACTATTGGAGCATTAGAGCTTGGAGTATTCATTCTGTAACAGTTAATTTACATATAAGCTAATAAAACCAACTTAACATTTTTATTGTGTATTGTACTTTTGTTGGATTATTATTATCAAAAATAGAAATCAAGTATGGACGACACTATTCCACCTAAACGTCGAAGAGGGAGACTATGCAAGCAAAAGAATGCAACGCAGATATTAATACATCCAGAAAACGGTTAGATTTGTTTCAGGAATATCATTTTAGATATATATTAATATTCATTTACATCTGTAATGATGAAGAATATTTTAATTTTCATATATTAGAAAATTCAAATATTAATGTGGAACGCAGCTTTGAAAGCTCAAAGATAGCAAGAAGTCAGAGACAGGAAATATTGAGAAATAAGCGATTACGTAAGTCTGTTACTGTACATGAATCATTTGGTTAGTATTTCATCCTTATTTGTTTAAACTATAATACATACGACATGATAAATAAATTGTAATTAAAATATGGAAACAAATTATTTCCGATATAATTTAAATAATTATTATACAGGTCGAATGTATCCACAAAATGACACAAGTACGAGTTCAAGACAACGTACAACTTCGGGTGACATTACAAATGGTTTGTATTTTAGATCATGTTGTATTAGTAATACTACTATTAAGCAACTTTTTATGTTATGATGACATATATAGTTATTATTTTCAGTTATAAATGGTCAAATGATCCTTTCAAATGGACAAACTACTATGGGAAGTCAATATGTTGATAAATGTACCATTAACGCAGTTAATAGTACCAAGTCTAATGCGTCCAGTTCAAATAATGGACCAAGAATTATTGTTAGCCAGAACTCATCTATTATCATGGATGATATTCGAAATCAATTTGAATGTAATCATCGACTCGAAAACCTAGACGACATTGGTATGACTTTGTTCATTAGCAACTATATGATTTTATATTATAGTTTCGTGTAATCAAACAAATTCTCTTTTTACGTATTTAATATAGATATGGACGAAATGCCTCAAGATGACGAGACCACAGAACCAAATATAAGTACAATTTTATTTAACCCATAGCATTTAGTTATTAAAATTGATTTAAATAATTACATTAATATAGTTTATTAAATTTATACTTTATTTCATATAGGTATCATCAAGATGATTCACAACAAAGGTAATTTAATGATAGAGTTCAATTTTGTTTTTATTACTATAGTAAAATAGTACACCATCCTATTCACTCAAGTTGTCCCATTTTGTTTCTAAAGTAAAAACAAATGGGACATCTTAAGTGAATAGGAGGGAGTATATGATTACATTATTAGGGTTGAATGTTTTTTTTTGTATTCTGCATAGTACATTCTTTTTATAAGTGCAGGGTATATGGATATAGGAGATCTGATTATTTTGTGTGATGAGTGTGGTGCACAAATGTGGAGCATGGAAAGAGCTGATAGGAGGTTAAAAGAACAAATTTTTTCACTGTGTTGTAGAAAGGGAAAGATTGGACTTCCTGTGCTATAAGAACCTCCTGAGATGCTTTCATCTCTATTGCACGGCACGGACACAAGAAGTAAACATTTTATGGAACGTATAAGGGGATACAACATGATGTTTACATTTACTTCTATGGGTGGACAAATAGACAAGACAGTGAACATGAATCGTGGTCCATATGTGTTTCGGATTCGAGGTCAAACTTGCCATAGAATTGGAAGTTTACTTCCAGATGGAACAACTCCAGCTAAATTTCAACAATTATACATTGTCGACACTAAAATGAGATATCAAATAGGAAGAGTGCTGTTAGGTTTGTATTCATTCACCTTATTAACTTGGAATCATTGTTTAATATTTGTATTAATTAAATATTATTATAGTTATACTATTAAATGCTGCGTATTATTTTCCAATTTAGGCAATCAAGATGACTTTAATAATTCAATTGTGGAAGATTTAAAGAATCTATTAGACACTACGAATCCGTATGTACAAACTTGGAGGATGGCACGAGACAACGTACGACACTCACAGAGCATTGATATTCAGTTAAAGCTTATTAATAAGCGGAATGACGATGGAAGGACTCATAATCTCCCTTCTACATTTTAAGTTGCGGCATTAATAGTTGGAGATATAGGTAGTGTAGCTGAAGAACGGGACATTATAGTAGAAGGTCGAGATGGTAAATTAAAGCGCATAAGTGAACTTCATCCATGCTACCTTGCACTTCAATATCCGTTATTATTTCCTCGAGGAGAAGATGGATATAAATTGGATATATCTCATAAGGGAGCTCAATTGGACGTGTCTGAGCTGACTGCGGATTTGATCCCGTCATCCGTAAAGAAGTGCGTCAGGTTGACGATGAGAGAGTGGTTTTCGTATCGAATTATGGACATAAGGGAAGAAGCTGACACCATATTACGCTCTGGAAAACTATTTCATCAGTTCTTGGTGGATGGATGGACAAAATGATAGAGTCTGAGAGACTCTTTTTCATACGAAGGAACCAAAATGTTCTTAGAGCTGAAAAATATGTGAACATTAAAGATGCCGTGACAATATCCAAAAGTCATTCTAACTTAGCTGGTAGATGTATAATCTTGCCATCTACATTCCCTGGCAGTCCACGTTATATGACTGAAATATACCATGACGCTATGGGTATATGTAAGACTCATGGATTTCCAGATGTATTTATTACATTTACGTGTAACCCTAAGTGGCCAGAGATTAAACGATTTGTTCACTCAAGAGGTATACGTTCGGAAGATCGTCCAGATATATTGTCCCGTGTGTTTAGATTAAAATTAGATAGTTTGATACCAGATCTCAAGAAAGAAAATATCTTCGGCAGGGTAAATGCATGTACGTATTTCTCCTTACTAATTCTTTTTTATCATGTACAATTCACATTTAGTTTTAAATATGTTATTAATTTTAAATTATATATATGTCTATTTCTAGTGGTTTACATTATAGAGTTCCAAAAGAGAGGTCTTCCACATGCACATGTAGTGCTGTTTCTCGATAGAGATGATAAGATTCAAAATCCTAGTTGATATTGACAAATTTATATCTGTCGAATTGCCTGATATGGAACAACACCCTATGTTGTATGCATTAGTGACCGATTTAATGATTCACGGACCTTGTGGATATATCACTTAACCCACGATCACCTTGCATGAAAGACAAAAAGTGTGCAAAATTTTTTCCTAAGCGGTCCAACGAGGAAACGTATATGGATGGAGATGGTTACCCATGTTACAAAAGAAGAGACAATGGTGCAACGGTAGTCAAAGGTGATAATGTGATAGACAATAGGTATGTGGTCGCACATAACCCAACATTAATTTTGAAATACAATGCACATATTAATGTAGAATGGTGTAACCGATCTCGAGCAATTAAGTACCTCTTCAAGTACATCAACAAGGGACAAGATAGGATTACTGCTGGTTTGTGTAGAGCAAGATGTGAAACCCAAGACGAGAATGAAGTTGGTGAAATTCAAGAGTACTATAATTGTGGATATGTGTCTGCGAGTGAAGCGTCATGGCGAATATTAGGGTTTGACATTCATTATCGCACTCCATCAGTAGAATGACTGAGCTTTCACCTACCAGGTGAGCATACTGCTGCATTTTATGATGATGACACAATTGATGATGTCATTTCCAGGCTGATGAATGAGAGATCAATGTTCATGGCATGGATGGAATGCAACAAACAATATGAGGATGCAAGAAATCTTCCATACAGTGAGTTCCCTAGAAGTTTTGTATGGCATAAAAAAGAGAAAATGTGGACACCTAGAAAAAGAGGGTTTTCAATTGGCAGATTATATCATGTGGCACCCGGATGTGGGGAACGATATTATTTAAGAACCCTACTTAACTTTGTTAAAGGTCCGACATCATTTGAGGAAATTAGGACGGTCGATGGAGTCATACATCCAACATTCAAGGATGCTTGCTATTCTATGGGTCTTCTTGATGATGATAAAGAATACATCGATGGAATTACCGAAGCAAGTTTTTGGGGTTCATCATTTTATTTGAGGAGGTTATTTGCAATGTTATTGATGTCGAGTTGCATATCAGGGCCAGAATATGTATGGGAGAATACATGGGGATTATTATCAGAAGATGTGCTACATAGACAAAGAGTTCTTTTACAAATGCCAGGTATTATGATTTAATCATCTCCAGTTACACATGTTGTTATTTAAAATATGCATTATTAGGTAATTGAATTTAGAATTTTTATTACAGATTTGAATCTCACAGATGATCAGTTAAAGAACTATACACTTTGTGACCTTAAAGAGATACTACACAGCAATGATAGTTCAATGATGAGCATATAACCTGAAATTTGCCCGAGTGACATCATAGTCAAAGATGGTCAAAATAAGCTAATCATGAAAGAGCTTAATTATGATAAGGAATCTTTGAAAGCTGAACTTTATAAGTTGCTCCCATTGATGACTGAAGAGCAAACATTGATATACAATGATATTACTAAAGCCATTGAAAAAGGTACAGGAGGTGTTTATTTCCTATACGGACAAGGTGGGACAGGCAAGACATTTTTATGTGGAAGATCTTATGCGCATGTTTAAGATCGAAGGGTGAGATTATTCTTCCTGTTGCGTCAAGTGGCATAGCATCATTGTTACTTCCTAGAGGTAGAACTGCACATTCACGATTTGGGATACCTATTAATGTTAATTAAGATTCCATGTGTAGAGGCATTGAACCTAATAGTCAGATGATAGAGCTCCTTAGAAGAACCAAACTAATAATATGGGATGAGGCCCCAATGACTCACAAGCATTGTTTTGAAGCCCTTGATAGGAGTTTGCGTGATGTCATTCGTTGTCAAAATGGTTAGCCATCTGAATTGAGCTTCGGCGGCAAAGTTGTTGTATTCGGTGGTGATTTTAGGCAAGTTTTACCAGTGATTCCAAAGGGTACGAGACAAGATATAGTATTTGCCGCTCTCAACTATTCACATATATGGAACGACTGCAAGGTATTACGTCTTACGAAGAACATGCGACTACGACCAGGATTGTCTAATGTAGAAGAGCTACGAGATTTTGCAGTTTGGATCCTCAAAGTTGGGGATGGAAAGCTAGGAAGACCTAACGATGGAGAGATGACTATAGATATACCTGAAGATATGTTGATAAAAGAGGCATCTGATCCAATAGCTGCAATTGTTGATAGTATATATCCTCAAATTCAAGAGGAGTCAATCAATAGTTCTTTTTTTCATGATCGAGCAATATTGGCGCCAACAAACGAGATTGTTGAAAGTAAATGAACATACTTTGTCACTTATCTTTGGAGAAGAAAGATTGTACTTGAGTTCGGATTCAATTGATAAATTTGACGGGAACTATGGAACAAACGATAATGCCTTCTCAGTTGAATTTCTCAATTCAATACGCGCATTTGGTGTTCCAAACCATAGGTTATTATTAAAAGTTGGCGTGCCGATAATGTTGCTTAGAAATATGGATCAATCAGCAGGCTTATGTAATGGAACACGCTTAGTAGTAGATCGTCTTGGTGATCGAATTATACAGGCGACTGTTATATCAGGATCTAACATTGGTTATAAGGTATTCATTACCAGGATTACCCTTACACCTTCAGATAGCTCTAAGATACCAGTTGCTATTCAAAGAAGGCAATTCCCCGTCTCTCTTTGTTTTGCGATGACTATTAATAAAAGCCAAGGACAAACATTATCTCATGTTGGTTTGTTCCTACCTAAGCCTGTTTTTAGTCATGGACAATTTTATGTTGCCGTTTCTAGAGTGACTAGCAGGAAAGGACTAAAAATTCTCATATGCGATAAGGATGGTGAAATATGTCATCGTACTGAGAATGTAGTATATAAGAAGGTGTTTCAAAACTTATAAACTATTTATTAACAACCTATTTTGTGTTTTTTATATTTAAATCTTTTTTTAATCACAGTGTATGTATGTAAATAATTTATTACGCACCTACATTTAATATTTTTGTTCGTATAAAATTTTACTAAAATATCAACGTACTAAAGAATCCGTGCATTGCACGGGTTTCTATACTAGTTTATTATAAAACACGAGTATCTATCTAGTTTTTTTTATGAAATTGTACTCCCTCCTATTCTTCACAAGTGTCCCATTTACTTTTTGGGCACTGTTCATTTCTTACTCTTAATTTGCATTTTATTATTAATGTATAAGTTAAAATATAGTCATTTAGGATCTTGTTTGATTCGTCTTAATGCAAGGATTATTTATATTAACTTTCCATAATTTTTAATCATGCACAATTAAAGATATTAAGGATTGAATAAGTGCATTGAATAAAATGCATAAAGCAAATGAGACACTTGTACTGAATAGGAGGGAGTATGATTTAACATGTATCCTTATCTAAGGTGATACACGGGCATACACCATCAATTTTAACCTTCTCCCGACGAAAGTATCTGCTCTTCATCAGTCTGCAACCGGTTATTTAAATAGAAAGAAAAAGTCTTCGTTTTCCCAGCAGAAAATAAAGAGAACAAAAATGGAGAAAGGTAAAGGAATTATGGTAGGAGGACGCAGATGGGCTGTTGAATTCACTGATAATTCTACTGCTCCTTCTACTCGAGATTTCCCTGATCCTCCTGGCTTTACTCGCGCTTCTCAAGATCAGGTTTTTCTCTATTTCCCCCCTCTTTTTTCTGAAACTTTTGATTCGATTTGATTCAAAGGAATGAGACTATAAGTTTTTTGTTCTGTTGATTTCATCGTCCAGGAGGATTCTTCTGTCACTCGTCAAAAGAAGGATGCTGAAGCTAACTGGAAATCTCAGGTATAATTTACCAATATTTTTATTTTTTTAAGTTTAGGGTTTGTATTTTTATCAATTTTTGTTTGTGAAGTCGGTGATATAGTTTGATTAGGAGATGCCAATTGATTTTGTTAAATAGTGAGATGGGTTTTTGATTGCGGGAAGGTTTATTCAATATTAAAGTTCTTGTCTTTTATGTTAAATTTCTCATATTTATTGATTGAAGCTTGTAGATATCAGTTAAATGAGTGGAACGATAAAATCTCTGTAAAATATTGTTCATATTGGTATATATCTTTGAAAGTAAACAAAATAGATTCAGTTAAAGTGAAGGAAATAAGGGTTTTTATTACTCAATTGGGTGTTTGGCAAACGACCGATACCTAATAGCTAATTGGAGTGACCGATTTGATTAGCTGATTTTATCGATTGATTTGACCTCATGATCCTGAACTCGCTACTAAGACCATCTTGTTTAATATTAGTTTATTCATAATAATAAAGTTGTTTCAACCATCTAATCTACTTAACATTGGCATATGATGGTTTGACATTCCAACCCACTAATTATTGCAAAATAAGCTAAAAAGTACCCCTTAAGCTATATCAAACGTGCCCAATACATTTTTTTGTAAATCATTTTGTTCCGAGAAGAAAGGAACAATTTTGGTTCAAATAGAATGAGATCTTTAGGAACAAACTTCAAGCACAACACTAAGCATTATACTTCTCTTTTTTAAATGTCTACTCTTTCTGTTTTCAAGTACCTTCAACTGTGCATATTAAAAAGTCAAAAAGGCTTCTGCTTCTAAAAGGTTGTAGATTTATAAATTTTAGTGTGTAATTGTGGATCACAGTGAATCACAATGAAACAAAACGAAGGAGAATTTTAATCTTTGTTAGTTATAAATGTAAAATAGTGTGAAAGTAGTAAGTAATTTTTCCATCTATTTTAAAGATTATTTTAAGGAATTTTCGATATGGACGTTAATATTTGTATATTTCAATATGGACGTTATTGCTTTTAAATAAAAACCACCATTATATGGTATTTTCTTTATCATGATTTGAAGGAGATGGCTTGATGAAATGTTTCTTTTTGATACCACATGGATATTGACTTCAGACTAGAATGCATATTTTGCAAGATATGAAAGGAACGAATAAACTGTGAGCTACTCCCTAGTTTCTTTGTTCCATTTGATTTGCACCTCTTTTATGGAAGTGCAAATATTGATTTGTAGTGTGAATAAATAACAAGTTGGGTAAGGAAATGAGTGGATGGGATTATAAAAATTATGCATTTATGGATGAGATCAAAAGAGAATTGTGGGGCTCCATTGGCAAAAGAGAAAAGGGTGCGAAGTAAGTGGGACAACAAAAAATAGAAAGTACCATTGGCAAAAGAGAAAAGGGTGCATAGTAAGTGGGACAACAAAAAATAAAAATTCAGTGAATGGGATAGAGGGAGTACATTTATTCAGTGGGTTCTTGTTTCCTTAATAATGTGAATTTAACTTCCTTTTGCATGCATGCCACTAATCTTATACTCTGCATCTGTCCATAGAAAGCGTGGGAAGTTGCACAAGCTCCTTTGAAAAATTTGATGATGATGGGATTCATGATGTGGATGGCTGGAAGCACTGTACATTTGTTCAGCATTGGTATAATTTTTTCGGCTCTTTGGCAGCCCATTAGTGCCCTTCGAGATGTTGGAAAAGGTATAAACATATAATACAATGTATCCTTATATTCGACTCTATGGGTTTCTTGCATTATTAGAGCTTAATAACAATCAACACTTGTTTTGTTTTTCCAGTTTTTGAGCCTTACAAGGACAGCAAAGTTGAGCTTCTAGGTCCAAAGTTGGTTTTCATCGCTCTTAACTTGGTGGGACTTGGCCTTGGTGTTTGGAAGGTAGTCTTTGAATCACGATGTTGTGTTTAGGGATAAAATAAGTTCTCTTGTTGTTTCCTTGACAAGAATGTTTTTTTTTGACAGCTGAACACATTGGGTCTACTCCCGACACATGTGTCAGATTGGGTGTCCTCCTTACCTCCCGCTCAGGTTCAACATTACCTCATTTTATGTCTTTTTAAAATCTTCTGTTATGTAACTTCCTCTCTGGATTTTCTGTTGAATAACAATGGTCCGAGTTCTTAAAGAATGATTTCTGATGAATGTCAATACTCTTAGTTCTTAATTGTTGGGTGCTTGCTATTTATATATTGTCCTTGTTACTGGCAGTGCAACCAGATAAGTGAATAAGGCTTACTTATTTTTTAAGGGCTTGTGTGGTACATGTTATAAATGGAACTATGGAAGTAAAGGGAATGATTCCTTGTTTAAGTTTGCACAACAAGTACCATGTTAATACCATGGTAATGGAACTCCACACTCTGGTGTATTTTTTGTTCACAAATTTTCTCTACCATCTAATACGACTCCCTTAAGAGGTATGGGAATGAATTGAAATGACTTTTAACCAACAAAAAAAAAGGTTGTTTGGGGTTGAACAAGCATCACCATGAACCTTGACATGAGGCTAAAATTACACTAAACCATTAAAATTTCATTTTCATTGCTTAAATTTATAACTTGCTTTAGTTTTTTAGTGACTTGTAAACTTGAGTCGAAGTGTTATGCTTTTCTTTTTTCGTATATTACCCATATATGCATGGTGATTTTCATCTGTATTCTATAGTGAATTAGCTTACTTCTCTATAACTAAATAGTACGCAGGGTCAGCTCGAGTTCTTTTGTTACAAGATGCACTTCAGTTACCATGTGGCACCTTTTAGGTGATACATTTGGGGATGGGAAGATTTTAGTCTCTGCATTGGTTGTAAATACAGCTCACTGCGTCTGTCTAAAATCTGAACATTGAAGTGATAAATTTTCATTTTTGTGAAGAGGGAGGGCAAAACATGATGTGGCTGGTTCTAGAATGCAGGACTGCAGTTTTGAACAGTAAAGATAAAAGTCAATATAAGTGTAATGGCCAAAGATTGAAGGAAAATGTTTTATTACTGGGAACACGATAAGTAGAAGTTTTCTTAAGGCTTTCGAACTTTTAAACAATGAATGGACGATACTCAACAGACCCCTTACAAAGCTGCACCACTAGTATATAGATAGGGAGGATCCACAAAAGCAGAAACCAAAACGAATCTAAAACCACAAACCATAAGACCAAACTTCCCTTACTGACACCACTTTCTTATTGCTCATGGGAGTCATATCAATACCCGCCGGCCAAACAACCACCTTGCTTTCAAGGTGGGTAGAATGTAGCTTAGGCTACAACAATGAATAGAAGTAAAACTTGCTGAATTTGTGCAAGAATCGCTTGCTTGTATCATGTCATTTGGTGCCTTATCTTCTTGCTCATAATTTTACCCAACTTTATAGATCGTTTGCTGTGAAAAACTGTTCAATGAAACTGAAATCTGAATACAAAATTGGAATTCAGAGTAGAATGAAGTATCATGAAAATTAAAGGCCCAACCAAAATTTAAAGGGTTAGTTGCCATAGCAAGGCTTATCTTCCATAGAAAGAAAAGTGAATGAACAGGCTAGGTTTATGAATTGGGCGAGAGAAAACAACCAAAATTCTTAACAAGTGGCTTACAATATTGGCAATAAGGTCATCAATTTATCCAATTACCGCCATAACCCTAAGTTTATGTTTTGGAGCTTTCTTAAACGAATTTCCATGTGTTACAGTCCTTATATTCTCATCACCATCTGAAAACTCATCCCCTTCATCTTTCTCAACTATTGTGCCCACCCTTTTCAGAACCTCATTACCTCTTCTTTGCTGCTGCCGTCATCAATACTGTCACCACCATCAAGAGTCTTCATCCTACCCTTTCTTCCTCTTACAATCACAAGACAACATTCTAGCCTTTCCCCTTTCTCTTCGATGTGGAGCTCGTGTAATTGTAGAATTTTCTATAGTTGTTAATTGTTCAACATCTTCAACCAAAACTACGGTCTTACACTCCATATCCTGACCAGTGAAGCTGTCCTGGATCCTATGCCATTTTCATAAGCTCTCCGATTGCTTTCTTTTACTATAGCGGCGCTTCATCGCCACCAATATCCTTCTCTTACCGGTCAGCTTTTCAGGTCCACCACAGTCCACTGTTAACAAGTTGCCTTGTTCCTTTCTCCATTTCTCATTGATTTACCCTAGTTGCAGCACCATCCTCAGCCTTACATACATCTGAGACCGACCATACACCATGTATGGGCGGACTTTTTTTCAACCCTTTTTTGCTTCCTTCTCTAGTTCTCTTTTTCCTTCTTTAGTAACCCGAAACTCTATCCCGTCAAAATTTTCTGGACAAAATTCGTCCGTTTCCATTGAAAATCTTTCAATATTTCACCAAAAAAATGGGTTTTTTGAAAGATCGTTTATCTTTTTTTCTTCAAATATTACAAGAATGTTGTCATACACCTTCATATTTGCTTCCAGATCCACGCTCATTTCCACACGCACCACCTCCTGTGAAATTTCCTCTTTAATTGCTTGCGCATATTCTTAAATGAGATGTTGCGAACTCAATTTTGCCACATGAATATTCACTGCTCTTTTTCGAAAGTTGTTGCTCTCTATTCTTCTCTTCGTTGTTCTTTGTGACTCCTATGAATTTTCCTCTTTAATTGCTTGCACATATTCTTAAATGAGATGTGCAAACTCAATTTTGCCACAGATTTCTTCACCTGTCTTTTTCGAAAGTTGCTGCTCTCCATTCTTCCCTTCATTGTTCTCCATGTCTCCTTCACTTCCATATTCTTACTCCTTCACTACCACAGTACCCCCGTCTTTGTTTCGACCAATTTTGCCCAAATTCGTGTTATCTTCCCTTGGTCTTCTATAATTTCTCGCACCAGCTCTCCTTTTCCATTGACCTCTCTTTCTTCAAGTAGCTGTAACATAAACTCCTTGAATTCCTCCTGCAATTTTAAGCGTACAGATCTGAATAGTAAAGATAAAAGATGGTACACCTGTAATGGCAAGAGACAAAAGGAAAATGATTCATTACAGTGAACAAGACAAGTAAAGTCTTCGAGTGACTCCTATACTCTTAAACAGTGAATATTTTCTTAAATCTCTAGACAAGACTCAACAGACCCCTACACCACTTTATATACGCAGAAAGAATCCCACCAAAATAGAATCCAAAACTAATCTAAAACCAAAAACCAAAAGACCAAACTGCGCTTAACACTTTCTTCTCGGTCACGTGACTCATATCAGAACACTTCTAGGTGAGAGTTAACTGAGGAGCATTAATGAGAGTAACCTGAAATTCGTACATGCTTACTCATATCACCTTATGACATAGCAATAAAAGTCTACTCTGTTGTAATTGTATAATTGAACTAACTAAAACCTAGATCATTACGAAGCACTTTAATACGTGTTAGTAAGACGTCGCATGCTCTTGGTATGTTTACTACTGTAATGAAACTGTTTTTAACCAAGGCCTATGATAGCTTTTAAGTTATGTTGTAATGTTACTTTGGAATATGGAGTGTTGTGAACAGTGTCACATGATAAGCTAATCACCTTGTAAACGTGAATCGTAAAAAGCGAATCATGGTCGGTTTTAGGCTATTTTTGAACCATTTTGAGCGAATTGCGAATTCAAAAGGCAAACTAACTAACGAATTATGTGTCACTGGTTGTGAAGATTGAAGTTATATGATTAACCTGATGACATAAATCATCATTACCTGTTCCTAAATTTGATATTGTATTTAATAGGGTCTTCTCTACTTGTGATCCAACAGTAAAAATTCTTCCCATTAGGCTACATCTGAGGCTATACTATAGCTCACAATTGTAATCGACTAAGACACATCCTTATGTTGTGATTGTGTCAATGATGGTTACTTATGGAGTCTCTTAATACTAGTGGTTTTGAAAGCGTATATGTATGTGCTGTCTTTGTAGGGTTAAATTCCTCTTTAGTAAATGAAAATATATTGAGAAAGCAAAATCAATTTACAACCTATGTTCGAGAAAGAAGGATATACCTTTTAAGGACTTTCCAATCTCTCCTTAACACAACTTTGCGATAGCTAAACTCAAACTATATTCGTTACTGTATAGGATCGTTCCTGCTTTTACACGTTCTGATTCTTCCAGTATTATCCACTAGAATAATGACAATTGCTTTGTTGTCATAGAAACTCTCAGGCATGAAACAGATTTCACCAAGAATAAAATCTGATACTTCCCTTTTATTTCCTAGAGACGTAGCACACATTTATCCTCTATTTATACTGGAAAATTTCACTGCTGTATTTAGTCAGATTATTTTTCAACTGTGTGCTGATTGTGTTTGGATTTCAGTATTTTCCAAATTTCCTTACCTTTAGTCATTGATTAACATATTCGACAATTTTATTTGTTTTGCTCTCAGGATGTCGAGTATTCCGGTGGTGTTCAGGGGTTTTCTCTCTATTAATTGTCTGCAAAATGCTTCATTCATCAAGAGAACCAATCTTCAGAGTTCAGACTCTTACGAAGCATGGCATGGCTGTTGATTTCTTGTTATGAGCTTATTATATATGGCGCCTCAAATCTAGAACTTCCGATTTTATGATATGTTCGAGATGGATTCTGTCTCGGAAGAGAATTCGTGATGCTTAATGAAATTCAGGAGACGATTACCATGCAAGATATGAGTTCCTTTTTTTGCGGTTGTTTTTATCAACTTTTTTTTTTTTTTTAAATTTTCTTTTAATGTATGTGGATGTGAAGAACCTAAACAACAAATCATGTCTTGGTAGTTGGTACTATAATTTGAATAGTTCTTTCTCTTATAGTTATGGGTGCACCTTAGTTTTGGCCATATAATTTTTAGAATCTTATTATTTTCTTTATGAAGATTTGAGTTTCCATTGACTGTTCTTAGTTGTGTTTGTCTTGAATTTGTTGTTTTAAGGAAATTATCAATCTTTTAGATAACGAACATGAGTGGACAAAAGGCTACAAAAAAAATACTGTAAGCCAAATCCAATATATTAATATATCTTCATCTCAATTTACTTAATTTTTCCGTATCCTCCATTGCTTTCAACTCATTAGAACACAAGAGTACTTTGGGATTCCTTATTTCTATTCAATTCCTTTTTTTTTTGTCAAATAAAAAAATAGATTATAGACATATAACTTAAAGGTTTTAATAGAAGAAATGTAGTTAAAGTCATGGTGGTGATTTTTCTAAAGTGGCCAAGGATTGACTTTTTAATAGAAGAAAATGCTATTATTAGAACATGTTCTCTTCAACTTTTTTTTTCAACTTATTAGTTATTCTTATTAAAATCATATCAAACCATACTAGATCTAGTCTGATTAGGTTTAATCTGATCAGATCAGATTTGTTCAGATCAGATTAGACCAAATCAAACCAGATATGATCAGATCAGATCATGATTACTTATTGTTGTTATTGTTGTTTTTTTTATTTTATAGAAGATATTTCATTTATTGAATTTTGGGCTTTACAAGAAGTTGGTGGGAAGTCGAGCCAAAAGCTAAGCACCCACTCCTTTTTACATACAAAAAGCTAGTATGTGGAAAATATAAGCCCTAGATTGGTGTTATCTGAGTTACTAAGAGAGAACAAAGCAATTCTAGATAATAGGTCAAGCGCGTCTTCCTCCGACTCTCCAAAAGTGAAGAAGGCAAAGGGAATAAATTTGTGTCCATTCTCCTCACACTTGAGAAAGTAAATGAACAAGACTGCTACACTAGCTAAAGAAGCCCTAGGGGCCCATGAGGCTTGTATCGGTGAAGGGTGAGCCTCCAATTACATCCACACAAGCATCTTTGCCGAAGATTTTTCCATTCCTCTAAAGAAAACCCCAATGGTGCCTCCTTATGAACTGAAATCCTAGCATTGCAGCAGATATTTACGAGCATGTACACCATCCTAGAAGTATTGCGGATTGGGAAAAAGTTGCCTTCTACGAACAATGGAATGGTCAAACTGATTGTGATTTATTTTCTGCCTCAGACCATCAATAGGGATTGTATGAAGAAAATCCTGAGCATGCGGTTTCCGAGTTGAGCTAAGAATGATAACTTGTCTTGAGGTGAGCATGTAGCCAGACATGAGGCTTTTCTTAACAACACTAAAATAAGCCCCTGCCAGCTTTTTCATCATATGGGGCAGCGCGTTCATCAGTGAGAGAAAAAGCGTTAGAGCCACAAACAACACAAGAGAGACTGAGAGCGCGATCAAAAGCCGATTCGAGGGATAAGATAGCACTGTTAGCCAAGATCTTGGCTTATAGCGAGCTTGTTTGAAGGCATGAGGCAAGGAAGACATAATTTATAATATCACTTGCTGAATAAATACCAAGGCCACCTATCTTGATCGGTAGGGTGGCTAGCCTCCATTGTCAGTTCCCCGAAACGTGGTCTAGAAGCTATGACAATCGTGTCCAAGGAGGTGCGCAGGGCAAGATCAAATTGAACCTATGCTTCCCTAAACGAATCCAAAGGAAATGTCCTCAAGGCATAAAATAAACTCCCAACCCTACACAATAGCGAAGAAGTAGAAGCTCACATTGTGGATCATTAAGTTTGCTGACCGCTGCCATGAGTTCAATGGTTTCGGAGACCTTCTTAAGGAAAAGTCACGGCAGAAACTTCAATCCATACTCACAGGCCCTCCAAGGAGTTTCACCCCGCACAAGGGTGAGATATGTTAGGTGGGAAGACTAGGCTTTATACTTCTAGGATCCTCCCTAGGCCAGAAGAGTTCATTCTTGTTCAGATTGAGAAACAAACCACGAGATGGCCTATCCTCCTTAATCATGTGTAGGGCCTTAGAGGCTATAAGGGTGTCGTCTACAATAGTACCATCATCAAGATACCACACCTGGAGGTTTAACTTGCAGGATTGATGGATTTTCAAATTCAAAGGGTGCAAAATATGGGCAAACAACAAAGGGCCCAAGAGATCACCTTGTTGAACACCTTAGCATGATCACAGAAATAGAGCCACCATAATATAATCTCACAAGTTGGAAGTAGCAAAATTCTACCCAAGGAGCCAGAGAGGGGCACTGAGCCCTAGTTTCAGACAACTGACGCTTTTATCAATAAGATGAAAAGCATCTTCAAAGTCCACCAAAAGCAAAGAGAAACCAACAACATCCCCCTAACATTCGACAAGTTTGTTAACAAAATGAAGAATAGCTTCATAACCCCCTTTAGTACCAACCGCAAACGTAAAGTCTTCAAAATAGGAGTCCAAGGTTTTCCCAACAACTGAGGCGAAAATCTTAAATATAATCCTACGCCACACAGTGCCAACAACAATAGGACAGACTGTCTCAAGCAAAGGTGTGAGGGAAGCGCTTGCTATAAAGCTCCCAAGCATGCTAGGGCACTTCCCATGTAGAAGCAAATTAACTACCTTAGTGAATAGAGCACAACAAGCCATCATCAACTACTGACGCAGCACCTACCAATATATCCACAAGATGTTGAGCCCTAAGCCCATCCTTGTCACATGAGGTGCATTTAGGGAAGCTATGAATTCTACCAAGCAACTCCTCTTTAGTCACGAAAAGAGGTCCTTCATTACAAGGGATAGAGGGTAAAGTTGGAGGAGGGGTGAAGGGATGTTTAGATTCTACAGTCTGAAGGGTTTCCGAGGAGAGGAGTGTCATACCAGATGAAGACAACACCTTGATGGTTGCGGTGAAATGTGCATCCCCAAGCTTACGCTTGCATTGGTATAAATTGGACTCTTCAAAACTACTAATCTTCATAGCATCAACATAAGAGGGCGGGACCTCGACTAACCGATCCAAAACTAACCTGATCCTATCGCTAGGATCTCGCTATCTAGAAACGACATATGAAATATAATCAAACTGGCACCGCTCTCTCATACCCAACTTCCATTCAGGTCGATTCTTAGGTGAAAAGGTACCCAGGACACAACAAGGCAAAATAAGAAGTTGCATTCAACTAGACACATCGCTTGGATAAGCCAATACCAAATCAAAAGCATGGAGGAACACCCAAACAAAGCCAAG
Source organism: Amaranthus palmeri (assembly GCA_019776075.1). Classification (NCBI taxonomy): domain Eukaryota; kingdom Viridiplantae; phylum Streptophyta; class Magnoliopsida; order Caryophyllales; family Amaranthaceae; genus Amaranthus; species Amaranthus palmeri. The sequence goes on from JAAKBH010001119.1 coordinate 21,677, forward strand.
ATGCAGTTTTGGGGGGGGGGGGGATACTTTTAAACGTCTAGAAGGGTTTCAGAAACACACTTTTAAAAAGATCGACATCAAAACTACGACAACCACTAGAAGAACTCAAGGGGGGGAGCCGCAACAACCACATGAGGTACACATACATCAACCAAAGGACGGGGGATCACCATCAGAGCTTGGGGCAAGAATCGCCATAGGATAGTTTAAAAGGAAAAAGTATAACAATACTCACAACAAAAAGTGTGTAATAATTAAAATATTAATTCCTTTCTCTCTCTATCCCATGACATTTACTGCACTTTTTGAGTTGATTTGACCCATTGGACTGCTCTACAATTTTTTATTTTGGTCATTACTTTTTTCTTTATTTTTCCCACTTATTTCAATTTAAATATTCATTTTATCTGTATATTTCTCACACTTCATTAATCATACCTTTTGATTTCCATTTTTTTATTTTTACTAATATCATATTTGTTGCAAAAGCTATGAGACAAATGGAATAATATTATGCAAATATACTAAAAAAAAAACAATACTCCTTTCCTATTAATTTTGCATTGTCATTTTAAGTCGTTCCATTCATTTTGCATTATTTCTAATTTTGGACCATAGCCATTTGTTTTAATATAATCCATATATTTTAACTCTATTTTTATTTCATTATTCTCTCTCTTTCTTAATTACCAATATTCTTTTTTCTTAAAAATCCCTCTATTGTTTTCTTAGACACAATTCTATCAGAATAAAAGATTATCCTACAAAATTAGCAATTACTAATTGCACCTCCATATTTTGACTTATAGAACTAAGAATTTCTACAATCATTGATTACTGGTGAGGATAAAGTCGTTGAATTTCCGATCACAATGAAAAAAGGCATTATTAAAAGTCGCCATCATTTTAATTGCGTCGCCTCCCTTTGTGTATTAAACTTTCAATATCGCCCTTAATGAAATGTCATAACTTTATCTCTCTAACTTTTCTCTTAAAAAATTCTTTGAACTAATTTTCAATATTGAAGCACTATGGTAAATAAAAATGATCACTAACATGATTCGGTAAGCATCGATAATGATCGCTGATTTCAAAAAAAGTTTATGCTGAAATTTAATACATGTTCACTGTTTTTGCCATAACTTTTGATACAAAAGTCATATTAATGCAATTATTGCGGCAATAGAAACTATACTTCAAAATCTGATGATATATTTATTCACTGTTTTGGCCAAAACCATTTATATGAAAATCTCATTAATGTAGGGTTGGTGGCATTAGAATCTAGACTTAAAGAGCTTTTTAGCAATATACTACATAACTTCTGATACCCGAGTGAGAAATTACGATTGTTTAAAGTTTGCTTTGATTACACCCGATCGCACAAAAGGGGAAACTAAATCGCGGTAGACTCGCGTAAAATAGGCGATTGAACCACGGTTCAGTTGCACGTTTTTCGCGACGCTATCGCGATCCAGTCGTATTTTTTGTGAGACTGGATGTACATACGATCAGTGTAAACTCTAGATTGTCTTTATTTCTTGCTCGATTTTGGCTTTTAAGCATATAATTTATCATTGGAAAGCTCTTGAAGTCTTATTTCTAATGCGGCTAACCTTGCACTAATGTGAATTTCATATCAAAAGTTACAGGAACAAGAGTAAATATGTATTAAATTCAGCACAAGAAAACTTCAAACGATAGTCATTTATAGTTTGATTATCGAAATTGAGCATATAATACATCATTGAAAAGCTCAGTCTACTTTCTAATGCCGTAAAAATGTTACATTAGTAGGATATTCTTATCAAAATTTATGGTATAGAGTGAATAAGTATCAAATTTCAGCACAAAACGTGCGACTAGGTCTATTTTTCAGTTTTTAATATTTATTATATAATTATTATTTTTTATTTTAATTTGATTATTATTAATAATTGGGATATTCTATATGATAAGTATATGACAAAAGGCGAGTAATAACAATTCTTAAAATTTTTTCCATAAAATAGCACTTGACTCTTGAAAATTTAGTTACAATAACATTATTAAGGTAAAAACATTTAAAAAATGTTAAGTATGGAAATGATCATTTTGCCCCTGTTTCATTTCATTAAAAGTTAGCACCTCCTTCCTCTTTCAATCAAAGTGTTGTTGCTTCTACATTACTGTTTTTCTTCGTCTTCAACCATAGAGCTGAAGCTCTTTCTGTTCAGCTGCAGGCCACTCAGGGTAAGCTCTTGTTTGAAGTTTGTTTGTGCTGAAATTTTATACATGTTCAATCTTTTGGGCATAGTTTTTATAGAAAAATCATATTAATTCAAGGTTTGCGTCATTAAAAACTAGACTCCAAAAGCTTTCCATGAACATATTATATGTCCAATTCCGACAACCGAACGAGAAATGACGACCATTTATTATTTAAAGGGATTTTTAACATCTAGTTGCTCGCGACCGAACCACGATATGGTCGCGTAAAACGCCCGACTCCACTGCGGTCTGGTCGCGTGATTTATGCGACCATACTGCAGTCGGGTCACGCACAACGGTATGTTAGAAATCACTACAAATTTAAACGATCCTAATTTCTCGCTCGATTGTCAAAATTGGGCATATAATATGTCGTTGGAAACTCTTGAAGTCTGGTTGCTAATGCTGCAAACATATACTACCTCCGTTAATTGTTTTGTGCAACCGCAGTACAAATTGCGGTTGCCAATGCAATTTTTCTTAAAGCAAAATTAGAGCATGTGGGGTAATGTAATTAAAGGTAAGATAGGAGAGAGAAAGAAAGAGAGAGGAAGTAGGGATAGGTAATTTAGGAAAAAGAAGGAGAGAGAAAATGATGGGATAGGTGATTAAAGGAGAGAGAAAATGATGGGATAGGTAATTAGATTGGTTATTTTTTACTAAAAAAGGAAAGTTGCAAATAACCTTGAGCGGACAAAAATGGCAAAAGTTGCAGAAAACAATTAACAGAGGTAGTATTTAATTTTAGCACAAACAAATTTTAAACGATTATCATTACTCACTCGATGATCCGAATTGGACATGTAATATACCATTAGAAAGATCTTGAAGTCTAGGTTCTAATACTGCAAACATTGCAGTAATTTGATTTTTCTATCAAAATTTTTGGTCAAAAAGTGATCATTTATCAAATTTAACACGAAACATGTGATTATTTTTCTATTTCAAAAAAATTATTTTCTTTAGTAAAATTAATATATTTTTATTTTAATTTAAATATAATTTATAAATTTAGTTTAGTTATAATAATATTTAATTTTTTATTTACAAAATTGAGGACATTTTAGTAGTTTTATTAAAAAAGAGTGATCACGCAATAAAAATGATGACAAACTTTGAGTTTTAGATAAAAAAAATTAGGAAAATTTCATGTGGTAACCCTATGGTTTAAGATTTTTCACGTGGTAACCAAAACTTTTAAACAATCCTTGTGGTAACCCTAAGGTTTACCAAATTGTTCCACCGTGACCTTCTTGCACATAAAATGTTAGCAAATGTTAATTTCATGGCTTTAAGGTTGTTGTACGCTTATTTATGCGACTTACCATATCAAATGTCATTAGTTTTAACCTTTTCCCCCAAAATATAAACTCTAACTTTACCATATTTGGATTTGGGGGAAAATATGATTTGGATGAATGATAGTAGAGTTGGGGTTTATGTTTTGGGGAAAAAGGTTAAAAATGATGGTATTTAAAATGGTGAGTCACATAAATAAGCCAACACCAACCTTAAAACATCGAAATTAACGTTTGCTAACGTTTTTAGGTGGAAAAGGGTCACTATGGGACAATTACGTAAACCTCAGGGTCACCACATGTATTTCTAAAAAGTTTTGATTACGACGTGGAAAACCCAAAACCATTGTTACCCGGTGGAATTTCCCAAAAAAATTGTCAATTGGACAAAAACATTAACGTAGCGTAGCAATTAGGCGAATCAATCCTCAAATAACCCTTTTACCTACTAGTTATCAATCAATCATTACATCACTCATTCTCCCTTCTCCAAAACCCTTTCTTCCCCCGACCTCACCAATGGAATTCACCCTACAACAGCTCAAAAACTACGATGGGTCTGACCCATCAAAGCCCATTTACGTAGCAATCAAGGGCCGGGTTTTCGATGTCTCAACTGGTAAGAATTTTTATGGGCCTGGTGGTGCATATGCCATCTTTGCAGGTAAAGATGCTAGTAGAGCTCTTGCGAAAATGAGCAAGAATGAAGAAGATGTTGTTTCTTCCATTGATGGGCTTTCTGAAAAAGAGCTTGAAGTTCTTGCTGATTGGGAGAAGAAATTCGAAGCTAAGTACCCTGTTGTTGGCCGTGTTGTTTAAGGATAATATTGAAATAGTAATTTCATCATGTATGTTTTTATTTTATGGATATAATGTTGTGAATCTCTGGTTGGTTGTTCAAATTTTCTGTCTTTAATGTTGGAAATTTGAGTTATTGATGGATATATCATAATTGTAAGGATGATAAGCTCTAAATTGTCAATTATTTTGACTTTTTAAAAGTTATGTTTCTGCTTTGTTGTTATATACTGAAGGTTTGTTCAAAGTTTGTATCATGATAATAATTTCATCAATTAATTTGACTTTTTGAAGTATTGTTTGTGTTTCATGGATTAAATGTTTGTGCTTTCTTATATTAGTTGCTCTTAGACTTTAATGTTGGGAATTTGATTATTTGGGTTATTGATGGATGTATATATGATAATCATAAGAATGATAACCTCTATAATAACATATTTGGCAATTATTTGAGTTTTTAAAGATATATTTGTGCTTTTATGGATTAATTTTTTGTGATTTGTTATATGGGTTGTTTAAAGTTTATAATTTGGAAAGTTAATTTGACTAGTTGATGGATATATGATGGTAGAAGAATTATAGTATTGTGTAATTCTGAATTTGTCAAATAAATTGACTTTTTGAACTTATGATGACTATAACATGAGAAGCTGTATGCTAAAACCCTTGTCTATTAGTTTGAGTATTTCTTATGTTGTGGTGGAAATGGAATCAAGTATGGTTGATGGATTTAGTCTGTTGTGGTGTGATTTGATAATAGATTTGGTATCTCAAAACTGTATGTTTTCTGTTAACATAAAGGTTAATGTTTATGTTCTTATTTTAGTTCTCTTTCTAACTGCATGTCTTTTACGACCCGTTTGATAGGTAGTAATAAACGATGGTAATGAAAATGACAAACTAGGTTGAAAAATCTCTTGGTTACCTTGATGGTCGTGATTGTGCAACTTCAATCATCTCATTTTTTTTATAAAATTCATTTTAAGGCATTACCTTTGGGAGAAGTGGTATTAGATGTTAATGGAAATTTGTAAGATATGATATGAAACTTTAGATGAAATTTTACATTATAAATCATTTCCATTACCTATCACTAATCAAACGGACCGTAGTGTATAATGGTTGTGTCTGGATATCTTACTCCGGTTTTGTGTTATGTATGTTCATTTCCATGCTATGAAACAATGGATTGCCTGTCAGATTGTTGAAACTGGCTAACAATTAAAATTGTTCTGTATGTACTTCCGCCATATCTTAATACTTGATGTAATTTATCATAATTGTGATGTTAGGTTCTGTCAGTGCGAGCCATGTTAGATCGAAAGGCTCTAGTTTCCACGACTAGAATGAAGAGCTTTTCTTTGTACTTGAAACAGCAAGCCAAAGAATATTATTTACATTGAGGTTGAGACTTGAGATTATACAGGTTTACATGCTGGAGTGTTTGGTTCCCTGCTATTGCCTTTGTCATCAATTGTTAGTTGTTTGTGCACTTTACCCCTTTAAAGTCATCATAAAATCTCACAAGAGACGGTCTATATGATAGACCACAAAATTGGGTCAGCCCATTTCCCTTAACTGATTTTTTTATTATAATATCAATTATATTATGTTATAATCCTAAATGTAAGGTATTATAACCTCGAATATACTATTCTATAACCCCAAATATAAGTTATTATAACCCCAAATAATTTATTATAACCCCAATATACTATGTTATATTTAGGGCTGGGCTTCATGGATTCCGTCTATAGAATAGACCGTCTCCCATGAGACTTACTGTAAAGTCATTATCGTCTAGTATGGTTTCTTTTGTATATGAAATATGAGCCCACATTTTATATGGGCCGGGTCCACTCATTATAAAAGCCCCAATAGGAGCCTTAGGAGAAAATAACAAATCTTGTAAAAGACCATTTCACTGTGAGAAGAGCCCATACCCATTAGTAATAAAACATTAAAAAACAATGAAATTTGAAATGTATATGACAACAATTTTTTTAGAGTTTGAGCTAATCGACTTATTCAATTGAGACCATCTCATGGTGACATGGTCTCAATAAAAAAATTATTGAATTGAAAAAGGATGGAATAAGATCTGACAATTGTTTCATTAAACAAAGCAAAACATTTTCTCTCTAAAATAATAACATTACTAGCTTCATGTGGGTACTAACTTGGGTGTCGAAGGCACCTCCTCCAGGAACCACCTCGGGGATATAGGTGTTATTTTGCAGGTATTTAATGGTTTTCTGGCCAATTGTCGTTCTACCATCACTAACAAAAGAACTGCACAGTGCAAAGGAAGTTAGGAATGAGACTTGATTAGAAATTGCTTTGGCTTTTCATAATCTCTTCATAACTCGAGATCGCGAGAACCCATTTGATATGGCCTGGCCTTGACGGTGATTTCAAGTCGATGAACTCTAGTTCAATGCATGGCCTGGATTGGATCAAAGTTCAAACCTAGCTAGCTTAAAGTTGAGTTTTAATCGACCGAGCTAGTATGATCGGCGATTTCATTATAGCTCGACTTTAGTCCTGGACTCCAGTTTGCAAAATAAGGGGTGAGAGTTCTGTAATAAAACACGATTGACAAGCCGTTGGCACAACACATATTTGTGACTGCATAATCTTCAAGGCAACTTGGACTTGTTCAGTTGTTCTGAGGTTTATTCTTTACGCGACATGAACATTGCATTATTTACGGAATTACTTTATCCGTTATTTACGCGACATGAAAAATATGATATTATGATTGTACGCACAATAACGATTAAGCGAATGGTGGGAATCATTAAATTGTGTGGATTTAACTAAAAGCAAGAAAATTAAGATAAAATGCATGTGGAAGTTAAGAAATTGGGGTTATTATTACCTAAAATAAAAATGCAGCAATTAACAAAGTTAAAAGATTAAACTAATATGAAAAGTGTTGTAATAGTTAATAACATGAACTAATAGATTAATTTTAGTAGTGATTGGTAAAATGCTAAAACTATTTGATGAATCGGTTTTGATGTATGTTATTTTCCTATTTTAAAATTGTTACTGATAGAGTGATAGTGATATTATTCTTCCGTTCCATAATACTTGCTACTTAGTCATATTCTATAAGAAAATATCATTATCTGTAACAAGAAATACAAAAGAGAAGATTAACCTTATCACATGACAGTATTACAATGCAATCAACAAATAAGTAAGCGGGTTCACAAATAGAGTATTTTATCAATCAAAATCAGAGAATTAATACGGGTTCACAAATAGAGTATTTTATCAACTTTCAAGTGGTGACAATAATCATTAGATCTTTCAAGTGGTGAGAATTAATACAAACAGTAGCAGTTACTCCTATCTTAACATCATCCTTCCCAATCTCCCACCTGGCCAATCTAACAGAACACGCACGCGTGGCCCCACTGCTTTTCTGTCCCAACTTCAACTACTAATATTACAAGTTTACTACTAATACTCTTCAATTCTTGACTTTTACTCTTTCCATTTTTTAAGTTCTTCTACCTTATTAGCATACCTTCTTTTTTCTGAAGCTTTTTTTTTTTTTTTTTTTAATATATGATTTAAAAGCAGATCTTTTAAGTCAATTAGTAGTGTTTTTTTATAGGAAAATTTACTTTTAAAAATCTGACCTTTGGGTTGTTCTCTTCTAAAAATCCTAACTTTTGATTATTTTCTAAAAATCCCACCTTTGCACCCCATCTTCACTTAAAGTACACAGCCCATTGTCTACCTGAAGAACCGGTTAAAATGAATTTTATAAAAAAAGAAAAATTACTTATAAAAATCCGACCTTTAGGTTGTTCTCTTCTAAAAATCCGACCTTTGGGTTGTTCTCTTCTAAATATCCGACCTTTTTTTTATAAATTCATTTTAACCGGTTCTTCAGGTTAGACAATGGGCTGTGTACTTTAAATGAAGATGGGGTGCAAATGTGGGATTTTTAGAAAATAATCAAAAGATCGGATTTTTAGAAGAGAACGACCCAAAGGTCGGATTTTTAAAAGTAAATTTTCCTTTTTTATATGATAAGTAGAACTTTTTTATAATAAAGATTTTGAGGCTCCAGAAAGTTATGGTATAGTTTTATACCAGATAATAGAACTTTCTAACTGAAAAGTCAACCAATAATACTAGCATGCATTTCTAAAATGAGTGAGATAGACAAATCTAATATTGTTTTTAAACTTATATTTTAGGCTTATTAGTAAATTTTTATAAGGTATATAAATAATAACTTTAGAAATGCTACAAATATAAAATACATCAAATTTATATGTTTTTACAGTATACCTTTTATGCTTATTAATACCGCTTATTCAATGAAAAGTAGACTTTTCTAGTAAATGTTGTCGTAAAAACATCGTACGTTATTTAAGCTATGTGGGACTTGAACCCACACCATGTACATGTACATTGCATAGGGGTGGACTATGCATCACCAAAAACAACCAAAATCCCTTACATACCAGGGATCGTATAACTACAACTTACACACCACCTAAAGACAAAACACACCACCAAGAACTCCATAACACCAGAAAAGAAAACCTATAGACTAGAATCAATATTACACAGAACATCATTTGGAAAGAATGAAGTGTAGCCCAATAATTCCTTCGCCCAGATACTAATTCTAGTCTTTAATGATTGCAAAAAGGTTTCAGAATCAGGGTGGTGGATTGAAATTTCACCTTGTTTCTCTCAAACCAAAGAGACCATATAATGCAACATAGACATAAACACCACAATTTCCTACCCTTCCGACTAGTATAAAGCCTGCTCCACTGATGGATGAAATTGACACAATCACAATGTAATACACCTTGGATGCCCCACCAATCCAAGGTTTTCATCCAAATACCCCAGGAGAAATTGCATGTAAAGAGAATATGTGAAGTAGATTCCACAGTTAAGCTACAAAAGGGGCATAGGGCATCCTCTCTTTCAATGATCCCTTTTTCCATCATAAAATCCCTAGTTTTTAGTTTCCCAAGCATAGCAAACCAAAGCGTGAGTCTTGCTCTAGGAGGTGCACATGATTGCCACAACCAAGAAACCAAGTGAGGAGGAAGAATAGGGTTACAGCTCCTGTATACCTTTTCCACAATGCTACTAGTCGGGTATTCTATAACAGTCGAACCCCTCCACTGAATACCATCCGGGCCTCCCAAGGAAGGAGGGTTGCGGTCGATCATAGCCTGTAACCTCAAGAGATCGTCAAGTTCCCAATCAAATAGAAAACGCCTCCAGTTCAATCACCATATCCAAGAATCATCTTGCCAGTATCCCATTTGACAAATGAAGGAGTCTTTATGTGATGATACAGAGAAAAGTATAGGGAATAATACCTTAAGCGGACCACTTTCACACCATTTGTCATGCTAGAATAAGATTGACTCTCCGTTGCCGACATTCAAGGTCATGCCTTCTTCAATAATAGATCTAACTTTGGAGGGCTCGGCATCTCTACTCCAAAGATGGGCGCAGAGCCCAGTTGAGGCAATCTGGAAATTATCACTAGAGGCCTTTGAACCTTTGATGTTGTAGACTGACATCAGAATCCGCTTAAGCTGTTTTCGCAATGAGAGAATCTCCACCACCACTTAAACAGAAGAATTAAGTTCTTGTACATGATATTCCAACCCCTAGTCCCCTTAGTTCCTTTGGGAGTTCAATGCACTCCCACTTTATCGAAGGAGTGATCATCTTTTCGCCACCCGATTCACCCCAAAAGAATCTCCTAATTTCAAGAGCAACAAATTTTGGCATTTTGAACAAGCTCATGTAGTAGATGGGGAGGATATTGAGAACGCTCTTGATGAGAGTTAATCTCCCGCTCTGGATAGTGTTTTGAGCTTCCAAGTTGACAATTTACTCTTGATTTTTTCCAGAACAGGTTTCCAAGCTTCACTGTTAGACATATTTGCACCAAGAGGAAAGCCAAGGTATGTGAATGGACATTTCTGATGACAGCATCCAAGAGACCTTGCAATTTTCCTAGCCCAATCATGATCACCACTATTCCACGATATAAAGCAAGATTTGCTATAATTCAAGTATAGGCAAGACATCAAAGCAAACACATCAAGGATTCTAAAATAATTCACAGCACATGTAGAATCACGGGGGACCTTATAAGGGTATCATCAGCAAATTAAAGGTGCTTTAGTCTTACCTGTTGCCTACCAATATGAACTGGCTGAATTAACTGCAGGCTCTCAGCTTTGTTGAGGAGACACACCAGCGCCTCACTAACCAGAATAAATAGATACGGTGATAGTGGATCACCCTGTCTCAGACCTTTTTCCATCTTGAATGGTTTTAGGGGCGTCCCATTAAGGAGGATGGACATAGAAGCAGAAGATACACAGTTCATGATCCAATTTATCCATTTCCTTCCAAATCCCAGTTTGACCATAACTAATTTCAAAAAAGACCAATTAACTGAGTCATAGGCCTTTTGGAAGTCCAATTTGATGAGAGCACTACGGATTTTTCTCTTTTTCAACCATCTCAATGATTCATTGGCCACCATCACACTATCTAAGATTTGCCTATCATGCACAAAGACACTTTGGGTCTCATCAATCAAATGAGCAATCACCCCTTTAAGACGGAGGGAGAAGAGTTTAGATATGATTTTGTAAAGGGCACCAACCATACTAATGGGACTGAAATCGTCGATAGACTGAGGTGCGGGGATTTTGGGGATTAATGCCACCCAGGTCACATTGATGCTTCTAACTGATTCACCTGTATAGAAAAACTTAAGAACAAAATCAACAATTTCATCACCAATGACGTCCCATATTTCCCTAATGAATTTAAAATTAAAACCATCAAACCCGGGGCCTTATCCACACCACACGCCCATGCAGCATTTTTTACCTCTTCCCTCGTTGGGACGGCCTTAAGCAGCCTTGATTGATCTTCCGTGATTTTATTATGATTCCCCATGTCGAAATCAAACTCAAGGATCAGATTCTGAGAAAAACGATCGACAAAATAATTTCTCACCTCCGTTTTGAGATCAGGAACACCTCAAATCAATCTTCTTTATTAGCTGAACAATCTCATTTCTCTTCCTTCTCAGAGCTGTTGACGTATGGAAGAATTTAGTGTTATGGTCTTTCATGGATATGCCATATGAGCGAGCTCTTTGGTGCCACATCCTTTCTCTTCTAATGGTCCAGGCTTGGAGATGACTTTGGGCTGCATGCAATCTGGCCACTTCAATGCTACTCAAAACTCTATCTTCACTTGCCAAGTCAAGATTATGGATGACCGCTTCAAGGTTTTTGATTTTAAGATCCAAATCTGCAAAAATTTCCATACTCCAATTTCTCAACGGGCCCTTTAGAACCTTCAGTTTATCATTTAGGGGCAACTGAGGGAGATTATGCCATTCCCTGCAAACAAACTTTTTGAACTCTGGATTCAAAAACCAAGCATCGAAGGTACGAAAAGGTTTTGGCCCCCAGTTAGTGATAGAATCAGAAAGTAGAGCAAGGGGATTGTGATCCGAGGTGCAGAAGTTGAGCCCTATCAGTTTCAAATTGGGGAACACTCGCAACCATTCATTAGTACATAGGCCACGATCCAATTTGCTTTTCGATTTGTTTCTTCTCCAAGTAAATTTTATTCCATGTAGAGGGAGGTCAATCAAACCTAAAGCTTGTATCCAATTTGAGAATTCCCTCATACACACCATGTCACAAGAAGAACCAACCCTTTCGAAAGGAAATAAAACCACATTGAATTCCCCTAGCAGCAATATAGGTTTATTGATAGATTGGATAGTATTTTTTAAATCATCAAAGAAGGATCTCCTTTCCAATCTATCATTCGGTCCGTAAATAATACCCACACAACAATCCAGGTTCACACCACTGATAATACCTTCTAATAGTATCCATCTTTCCTCGACATGTTTAAAGGAAACGACGAACTTTGATCTATCCCAAACCGTAACTAAACCACCCGCATGAGTATCACTAGTGAAGGATTCACAAAAATCAAAATCATCACTTCCCCACATTCTTCTTAATCTACCTTTGATAGGTTTTCTATGTTTTGTTTCCACAAGACCCATCAAATTGATTTTATTAGCAACTACAAGGTTTCGAATGTGCGTACATTTTTCACCCTTACCAAGACCTCTAATATTCCAAAGAAGAAAATTCATATTAAAATTCATTAACACAACACCAAAATTACCTTGAGTGGAATCAATCAACTGGCATCCTCATCGAGCAGGAGGAAATGTTCCGATTTCCTGAGCTCATTCACGACAGCCTCTTCATCCCGTGCTAATACACCAAGCCTCTTTACATTATTCCACGTGTATTGAGCTTCCTCAGTGCCGTTCGACATGGACACCACAATAGGATCTAGTGTCTTTTTTTTTGGTCTACCTCGAGGCCTTTTCAAGGAGCCACTCGCCAAGGGACATGACCCACTGACTTGTTGTGTGCCGCTAACAAATGGGATTTCTGACCGAAACTTTCATTGCTGGGTTATATTCAATGCTTCCATGCACATCATAGGATCGAACCATTCACTGTCCACTTGTTGTTTATCCCTACACATGAGATCATCATAAAATGGATCATGGAGCTGCTATTGACCCACTGCTGTTGACCCACTGATGACGGCACAATTCTGGGGTTCAAGGGAGATCAGCGCATTTTCCTTCTCATCACCATGTGACTGTTTGCACTTTCTTCCATCGAAGTTCACCTCCTCCGCCATTGTATGTCTCCTTCTATCCTCTAAAGCATCATCCTTTCCAGCTCCTTTCATCATTTGAGCAGAACCAAGGATGGACTCACTAATACACGAATCTATATTCGCCACTGTGCCTACCGTTTGGCATTTAACCCGTTCATCAGCTGCATTGTCATGGCTTGGCTGTAGGTTGCATAAGCACACCCCACACTCTTTTACCCATACCTCGCAACATCCGTGTTCAAACAACATTCTAACCCGAGCATCTATCCTATTTTGTGCTTTTATTCGAACTTGCATCCTAGCATATGTGAGACTACTAATATATATATATATATATATATATATATATATATATATATATATATATATATATATATATATATATATATATATATATATATATATATATATATATATATATATATATATATATATATATATATATATATATATATATATATATATATATATATATATATCTATAAAAAGTTAGAGAGATGTTAGGTAGAGAGAGATGGAGTCGAGTGAAAAGCAGGAAAAGAGTTGGCGGTTCAAATGGGATACGAAAGGACAGTCTGCAGCCTCAAAACAAGCAAAACAGCCGACCTACACCACGCAGGGTGCCTTCCCAAAGGTTACCCACTGACCCAAACCATCAGAAACACCGTAAGGACAGCCGGTTTTTTTCAAATTCAAATTATCCTCAAAAATTGCGAAGACCAGTACAGCGTTATGATACCTCTTCTGTCACCGCCGCTGGTCACTAGGGGTTTGCCAACCTCTCATGGAGGCGGGTGCCCCGGGAGCCGCCGGTGATGGTGGAGGAAGAGAAGCTCTTCTCAGTTTTTGTGGATGGTCTTCATGCTCACATGGAAAAAGCTTGGCTAGTTGATTTATTCTCAGAGTGTGGTCGTGTTAGGGATGCTTTTATCTCAACAAAAAAGAGGAAATTCAGTGAAGATGGGTTTGGTTTTATAAGATATGGAAGAAAGGAGGAAGCTTTAGCAGCCATTGACAAGTTTGAGGGAAGGTTAGTAAAAGGAAAAAGAATGCGGGTTTCTATGGCAAAATTTGATAAAATGGGTAGGAAATTTCGACATAAGGTACATGCTGACAGTGAAAGGCAAAAAGCCCAGGTCAACTATATAAAGAACCCAGCTTTCAGGGATGACAGGAGCTATAAACAAGTGGTGGCTGGAAAACAGAGTATAAGGAAGGTCTTTGAAAACCCGAAGAATATTATGGAGGAACGACTGCAAAGGAGGAGTGGAGATGATGCAACGGCTGCCTCAAGAAATACCCATACCAGGTATGGAAGTGTTCTAAGGTTTGCCTTATGGTTAGATGTAAGCGAAACAATGACTGGGAGACTCCAAAATGCGGTGGTCGCAAAAATGGATGACGAATTACCACCAAAACAGGTTGTTAAAATGGTAGAGGAATCGAACTTGAAAGTGGAGTACATGGCGTCCCTATCACATAATACCATGGTGTTGTTTTTTGAGGACCCAAAGGAAAAAGAAAGAGCCTTGTCGACAAGCTCTGTTTTAAGAAACATCTTCGCCGACGTCGGAATATGGTCAGAACGGCACTCTTACGAAGAAAGGATAGCTTGCTTGGAATGTCATGGCCTCAGCCCTATTTGTTGGAGCCCCGAGAATTACTTGGCCATTGGAGAGAAGTGGGGGAAGGTTATTCATGTTGAACACGATAAAGACGGCATAACATGCTTAACTTACGCCAGAATCTTTGTAGTTACGCGGACACAACAAAAGATTGAAGCTTGCATAAGGGTAGATTGGGGGTCAAAGGGATGTGATGTATGGGTGAGGGAGGTGGATGGTCAAAGAAGGAACTCAAGAAATGAAACTGTCGCCCGTACAGTAATGGAGGAGAGAGAAGCAGCTGGAAGTGGTACACTCGTTGTGGGCGCTGCTACTGGTTCCTTACCCCTTCCAACATCGAACTTGCCTTTGGAGGAAAATGAGCAACATGGGACTGAAGTACTGGAGGAGTGTGCGGACCGTGAACAGTGTGCAGCAAGTGGGGAAGCAGAGACGGATGAGAATGGGTCCTCTAGTGAAGAAGAAATGGAGGACCGTGAACAGTGTCATGATAGTAAACAGTGGGCAGCAAGTGATGAACCAGAAACTGATGATGATGGGATCCCTGGTGAATTTCGCCATAATAAAAAGGAGAAGTGCATGGAGGAAATCTCTTTAGATGACATGTTGATTGGTAATTATTCATGTCCAATCCAAAATGAAGATCATTTTGACCCCATGTTTTCGACAGAAGCCCCATTGTCTCTGGATGGTGTGATTAGCAATGAAACAGTAGCTGGTAATGGTAATAATACCACCAAGAGACGGGGCAGACCAAGGAGGATAGCAAATTCCCTTCCCGTTCCACTCTCAGTTCAATCGACACCGACGCAGTACTCAATTGAGGCAATGGAGACTTGGAGGAGAGTAAAGCATATGGGAGCTACTACACCAAATGATGGGGAGCTTGTGTCTGAGCTAAGGAAATCCAAACGCATTCAAAACCTGGTCACAAGCAGCCAAGGAAGTCTCCAGGTATAGATTTCCATTTATGTGGTGGTGTATTTTTTTTAATTCCATATGTCAAACATGAATTTGCTGTGTTGGAATGTTAGGGGTTTGGGAAGGGGTGAAAAAACCATCTGTATTAGGAATTTGATCAATAAGAATAAGGTGTCTTTGGTGGGTCTTGTGGAGACAAAGCATAGAAACTCATTTGGTCGTAGGGTGAAAAGAATTTGGGGTGCTGATGATTATGATTGGTGTGAATCGCTCGCTTCTGAAACTCATAGTGGTGGAATTGTGGTAGTTTGGAATCCAAATGTTTTTCGAGTCACAGGAAAAATCATCGAGGATAGATGGATATTATTGGAAGGAACCATGTCCAGGGGTAACTTTAATTGTTGTGTGGGTATAATATACGGCCCGAATGATCGAGAGGGAAGAAATAGGATGTATGACTCTCTAAGGAACATTTTGGGTGCTATAGGTAGGCCTTTGCTTTTGCTAGGTGACTTCAATGAGATCCTCTACCCGGGAGAAAGACAAGGCCAATTCAGATATGAAATAAGTATGAGAGAGTTTGCAGCCTGGGTTGATGACCTCCATCTTCTTGATATGCCACTAAATGGGGTCCGATATACATGGGGAAGGCTAGAGTCACAAAGTAGGCTTGATCGATGTTTGTGCTCCAATGAATGGCTCCTCCAATTCCCGGACATTAGACTTGAGGGTCTTAAGAGAAGTTTTTCGGACCACAACCCCCTTTTGCTGGAATTGGAAAAGAAGATAAACTGGGGACCTAAGCCATTCCGAGTATATGATAGTTGGTTTATGCACCCCGATTTCAAGAAGTTTGTAGGATTGGAGTGGAAAACCTACCCAATATGAGCCTCCACCATAAGTTTAAAGCTTTGAAGGCACCTTTGAAATCTTGGAGTAGCGAAAATTTGCATGTTTGGATGAGAAAATCAGAAAGCTGGAACATGTGGTTCATGAACTACAACTCTTGGGTGAGACTAGACAGTTGAGCGAAATGGAAAGTGCAAGGCTACAAGCTGCCCACAGCCATTTACATACATGGTTGCTTAGGAGGGAAAGGTTATGGAGACAAAAGGCACGCACGTATGGTTTTAGCATGAAAGATCATAACAACAAATTTTTTCATGCTTCCACGATCTACAAAAGAAAGAGGAATGAAATCACACAACTTGTGATAGATGGCAATACATACTCGGGGGTCGATGAACTGAGAAGTGAGATTCGTAAATATTTTGTGGATAGATTCTCACAACCACACACTCCGGAGGTAGATTTCGATTTTGGGGCTCACCATAGATTATCAGAAGAGCAGGTTGCGTTTCTTGAGTCCATTCCATCACGTGAGGAGGTGAAGAATGCAGCTTGGGCATGTGGGGTAGACAAGGCACCAGGGTACGATGGGTTCAACTTTAGATTCATCAGGGAGATGTGGGAAAAGATCGAGGATGAGGTATATGATTTTGTGCTGGATTTCATGGAAAACGGAAATAACCTACGAGCAATCAATATAACGTGGGTCACTTTGATTCCAAAGAAGCCGTCTCCGATCTCAATTGAAGACTTCCGTCCTATTAGTATGGTGGGTGCACTCTATAAAATCATCTCCAAACTCCTCTCGTTGCGGTTGAAAGTAATCATTGCCCCGCTCATCGATGAATCGCAAAGTGCTTTCGTTATGGATCGACAAATACTTGATGGAGTTTTGGTGGCAAATGAAGCACTTGGATGGTTAAAGAAGAAAAAGATCTCTGGGGCATTACTCAAACTGGATTTCCAAAAGGCGTATGACTCCGTGAGATGGTTGTTCCTTGAAAATGTTATGAGAAAGATGGGCTTTGGAAGAAAGTGGATCAAGTGGATTATGACATGTGTGGGTTCGGCCTCGCTATCTGTGTTGGTGAATGGTTCCCCCTTGGCACCTATTCGAATGGAGAGAGGACTGAGACAAGGTGACCCATTATCCCCCTACCTCTTCATCCTTGTTAGCGAAGCCTTAGTATGCCTCCTTAAAAGAGCTGAAGAAGTGCACCTGATTGAAGGAGTGGAAATAGGGAAAGATAAAGTGAAGTTAAAACACCTCCAGTTTGCTGACGATACACTTATCTTTGTCCCTCAAAAGGAGGAAGTGGTCATGAACTACTTCAGGATACTTGATGTCTTCGCCATTATGTCTGGGTTGAGCCTCAATTACAGCAAGTCAAGCATTATTTCGTGGGGTCCTCAAAGTCATGGTTGGGCTAGCACCATTGCTAGTATGGTTGGTTGCGGTCATACTACATGCCCGGTTTCGTACTTAGGCCTACCGTTGGGAGATAATATGAGCCGATGTTCTGCGTGGAAACCTGTGATAGCAAAGATTGAGATGAAGTTGGCTTCATGGAAGGCAAAGATCTTATCGAGAGCAGGGAGGCTCACCCTTATTAAGAGTGTGCTAAATTAGTCTTCCAGTATATTTCATGAGCATGTTTCGCATGCCGAAAGCAGTAGCGCAGAAAATCATCCAACTTCAACGTCGCTTTTTTTGGGGCGGTTCGACTTCTGATAACAGGATATCCCCGTCGGTAAATTGGTCCAACATAGAGCTTCCAAAATCATTAGGGGGGTTAGGAGTTGGGAATATCCTTCACAAAAACCTACTCCTGTTATTCAAATGGTGGTGGAGATTCTCAGGTAGTGATAACACACTATGGAAGCGTATCCTCATATCAGTTCACAATATCAAAGGCATGAAAGCCACATCAGAATCCTTTGGCAACATAAAGACTGGCACATGGGCGCACTTGATGGTCAATGACCCGGATACGAAAAGAATTAGAGAGATTGTGGAAAAGGGCCTGAGATGTACAATAGGGGATGGGAAATCTACACTTTTTTGGAGAGATAATTGGTTACCTGGGGGCCCTTTAAGGGGCACGTTTCCGAGGCTTTTTTCGATATCCAATCAGGCCGATGATACGATCTATCAGGTGGGAACATGGGTGGACAATGAGTGGACTTGGAATTTCAGGTGGAGAAGACGTCTGTATGAGTGGGAAACCGTCGATCTGGAAAGGTTACGTCTCCTGATTCACCATATAATACCAGATAATAGTAGGAGAGATGGTGTCAATTGGAATGGGGTGGACTTCCCAAGCTTCCCTATCAGAGTGGTTACGGAGCAGTTGTTCGGTGATCAACCACCCATTCTCCCAAGCCATTATCGTTGTACTTGTGGAAAATCAAAGCACCGCCGAGGGTCCAGCTCACTATATGGATGGCTTGTCTGGAGAAACTACGGACTGGTGATTTCCTTGTCTCTAAAGGATTATTGAGTCCCAACCAGGCACTTTGCCCTTTCTGTTCTACCGAGATGGAGACAAATTCCCATGTATTATTCACTTGCCAGTTCTCATGGTCTCTATGGATGAGGATTCTTATGTCTTGGAACATATCAGCTGTCTTGCCCAACCATTGTGCAGGTTTTGCTTTGGCTTGGAAAAGCCTACCTCCTAGGCGGCACAGAGGAAAGGTTTGGGACCTCATCTTTGGATGTGTCCTATGGTCACTATGGTATGAGAGGAACCGGGTAAAATTCAGCAACGGAGCAGTTGACATAGAGTTCATGTTTTATACGCTGAAGATCCGAGTTCGAACATGGGCAAAAGAGCTACTTGGACGAGACTTGCTGTTCGTGGAGGGTGCCCCTTCTTTTGGTATAATAGTGTAGATTTCTAGCCTATTTGGTTGATTTTTGTATATGGTGTAGTTGGTGTTTTTTTGGGGGTTCTAGACCCGAATGGTGTATAGGTTCGTTTTTTGTTTTGCTTATGTTAGACTCTCATGCATAGCCCACCCCCTATGCGCTGTTGTGGGTGGCCTGACTTTTGGCCCGTATCTCCAATGGCTTTTTCCCCTCGCGGGGTTTTTTATGCCGGCGGTTTTAGGTTGCCCATCTGTCAGTGTGGTGTTTTATTCTAATATATACACTTCCTAATTTTCAATATATATATATATATATATATATATATATATATATATATATATATATATATATATATATATATATATATATATATATATATATATATATATATATATATATATATATATATATATATATATATATATATATATAGAGAGAGAGAGAGAGAGAGAGAGAGAGAGAGAGAGAACTTCAGGTGTGAACCTCTCTTATTTGCGAACTGTGCGAACTTAAAATGTGGTGCTTTGGATTTGAATTGACGGCCAAGATTGACGCGGCAATTATTTGCGGTTTCTTGTACGTCATTTTTTGCATTCAATTTCACTGCACTTCTCACTTTCTTATGCACTTTCACCTGATCTTCTCTCAAACTTTTCAGCGATTCTTCATATTTTTCAGGGATTCTTCTCTTGATTTTCTCAGTGATTCTCTGCCTTCAATCTTCCTTTCAGCGATTCTCTTCAATTTCATACTCCTTGTTCTCTTCGGTCTTCATTTTAGTGTTATGCATTTCATTCTTGATTCTTGCTTTTCGGTTTTTTTTTTTTTTTTTTTTTTTTTGGTTCTTGCATTTTTAGTTTTGATTTTAGGTTTTCGTTTTGTTAGGGTTTCAATTTGTGATTTCTTTAATTGGAGTTGCATTTCACAATTTGAGATTGATTTTTCGTTCTCCTCTTTTTCGATTATGAGTTTTTGTTTGTGCTTTTTGTGATACGATTTTAGTTCTTGATTTTCAGTTTTTGTTTAGTGCTTTAATTGCAGTTGCATTTCGTTCTCATCTCTTTTTGATTTTGATTTTTTGTGATTTTCGTTTTTCATTTTCGTTCTCATTTTAGTGATACGTTTATTTTATGCTTTTTTTGATTTTTTATATGCTTGCAGTTTTGATGTTGTTTTTGTATTTTTCTTTTTTTCATTTTGTTGTTGTTTTCATGTGATTTCTCATTGTTTTGTTCTTCATTTGTGTTGTCAGTTTCATGCGATTTTGGCAGTCTTTTTGTTCGTCATTTCTCATGTTATTTCTTATCGTTTTCATGTTATTTCTCATCGTTTTCATTATTATTTTTTTATTTTTGTGTTTTACTGTGTTTATCTGTTTATTTTCGTCATTTTTGTTCTCACTGTTTTTGTTTATGTTTTGTTTTGTTTATGAAGTCTTAAATCTACTTTGATTAGTATGTGTTTTGTTCGTCATATCTGTTTTGTTTTGTTTATGAACTCATAAACCTTGTCTGCAACATTTGATGTTTTTTCAGTGTCGTTCCTGACATTTCTTTGGCCCTAGGCAAAATAGAAAAATAGGGCCCCTTCAATAATTATTTCAAAAATTCAATATTTCATCACGAAAATACGAATAATCACACAAATGAAATTTTAATTAACCAATTTAAAAAAGTTTAAAAGAGTAAGGAACAACCAATTGACCAAAGAGGGCAGAGACAAGAGCTTGAATATTCCAATCAATTCAACAGTTCAATTAACAATTGATGAACGGTAAAATTAGAAAAAAAACAGAATCAATTATAAAACCATCTATAAATGGCAGCAAATAAAAAAATTAGAAAGTAAAAAAAGAAGCAATTATAAAACCATCTATAAAATCGCAGCAAATAAAAAAATTCGAAACTAAAAAATAATCAAAAAATAAAATAAATAATCGAAAAAAAAGCTTCTCAAAATTCAGGAAATAAAGTGTAATAGATGAAATATAAATATATAAAATTAATTATAAGAATTAAGAAGGAGAAAAAAAACCACCAAATAACTTGTTGAGTTGTAGTGTTCATCAATGGCCACAAATTATCTCTATATATTTGCAAATTAAACCCAAAAGTAACTTTTTTTTTGTAATTAAGGATAGTAAATTGTTGATATTTTTAAAGGATATATCTCCATCTAAATAAAATTAAAATTGGGAATAATGAGAGAAAAGAATCAAGAAAGGAAGAAGAAAAGCCATGGAAAAAATATTGGGACTTGGAATGGGAAGATGGAATTAAAGGGAGACTTTGAGAGGAGCAATTTACGGCATTAATTTGGTTTCACTTTTTCTACTTATCTACCCCCAATTTCACGGGTGAAAGGAGTATGTTTAGGTTATTTTTTTTTTTAATAATTTTAAAGTGTTTATTGACTTTGGGCCCCTTAAACTTTGGGCCCTAGGCATTTGCAAACCTTGCCTATCTCCATATCCGGGCCTGTGCTTTTTTTTTATTTTGTTTATGTGTTGTTATATGAAATTTTTGTGTTGTTATCTGTTCTGAACACTTATTTTAATGTGACTTGTATTCGTTTATGTGTTTTCCTGTTATTTTTCGTGTTTTCAGATTATATACGATGGTTTTCACTAGAAATTCTCAATGGTCTCCTGAAACAAGTGAGGTTACGAGTATTAACAAACTTATTGCAAACCGAAAAGAGCAAAAGCGGAAGAAAAAAAGCGCCAAGTTTGTTGACAAAGGGACAACATCAAATGTTGCAGACAAGGTTAAAAAAAGAATGATCATTGCTCATGGTGGACATGAAGGTTTCTCTTTATATATTTTTTATTTTTCACATTTTCAAGTTGTTGTTTTCTTGTTGTTTGTCAATTTTACTTATTATTTTTATAATTACTATAACAGAACAGGGTGTAGTTTTTGTCAATAAAATCACTTGTATAATTGAAGTGCATGATGAAGAGCCTGAAAAAGAAGGTTCAAAATTTAATTATTTCTGCCTTGTTTCTTTACACTTTTTATGTTATTTTACTTATTATTTTACTTTACTTGTTATTCTATATGTATTTTAGACTCGATGGAAAATACATCACCATCAACCAAACGTCAAAAAATTGTTGAAGATGATAAAGGTGTGGAAGAGGCATTGAGAGAAAATCTTTCATTGCCTACCCGATCTTCATCAAAGCGTAGGCAAGGCAATGAAGGAAGTAAAGGTATTATTAAGTTGATGTTACTTATTTAATAATTTTTATTATTATGTTTTGATATTTTTATGTTACTTTACACTGTTATTATGTTATTTTTCATAGAGTGCTTTACTATATTCTTGCATGCATTCCAGATCAAGTTACTGACACTGCTGTTGTGAAGAGAACTATACAATCTAGTGGTTCAAAGAAGAAATCTAACAGTCAGCAACATGTAGCTGCTGTCCAACAAGAAGGTTGTTATACATTCATTTCATATTTGTAATTCTTTATGTTTTTATTTGATCATTTATTGTTACTTTCTTATGTATTATTCTATATGTATATTAGACTCGATGAAAATAACATCACCATCAACCAAAACTCAAACAAGTGTTGATGTTGATAAAGGTGTGGAAGAGCCATTGAGAGAAATTGTTGCGACACAACATGACCTAGTTGTTGCAACACAACATGATGCTATGGAAGTTCATGGTGAAGCTGAAGATGCAATTGGAATCCAAATTGAAGCTGATGCCAAATCTGATAAAGATGATAAAAGTACAAATGATCACTCGAAAGACGGTATGCAAATATAAATATAAATTAATTAAATAATTATATTTTTAGTTAGTTTTCATGAAATTAATATAAGTTATAATATTTTTATCACAGTTGAGGCTAGACAAATTTCAGATCCTGCAAATGAAAGTGCGTACTTTAATGTTCTTTTTAATAAGTTTTGCTATGTTTAATGTGAAATACCTGTTGCTTTTAACTACTGCCTAAATTTATAAGTATGTTAAATTTTATAACTATTGTCAACTTGAATGCCAAATTCTAGATGATCTCAAATCTGATGAGAATGCCAAATGTGATGAGTAATCCAAATTTGATGCTGAAACTTTTTGCCTTAACTATTTATATTTAGTTACATTTTAATCTCTTTGTTGTGCTTTATTTGAAATTCATGTTACTTTTAAATATTGTTTTTTAAGGTAATCCTGATGAGCAAGGAAATGATGATTCTATTTCTGAATATGAATCGGTAACTAGCGAGCCTGAATAAATTGAGGAAGATGAAGAAGGTGAAACAGCTAATGTAGATGAGGAAAATCAAGATGAAATTCTTGAAGAAGTTGTACCTGAACAAGGTATTCAAGGGAGTTTGGTCTTCCAAAGGATTACCGCTAGTGCAACATTGGACGTATGATCTTTTGAAAGAGAGAGTCAAGTCTGAGTTGAAAGCCAGATCCATGGGGCTGGGGGAGTTTGATTCTTGTACTTTCCCAATCTCTTCAAAGAAGATGGACAAGAACATTGTGGATCTTCAACAACCAAATGTGGTTCAAAAAGATTATTTGTCGATTCCCTTGCCAGAAGGGTACAAGATGGTTAGTGATGAGGAGATCCATAATGACTCAAAAGATGTGAGTTTACTTATTTTACTATTGTGTTTTATGTCTTTTAAGACATTTACTGTTTTGTTCTGAGATTTTCATGTTGCTTTTTAGTGATTAAAGTTTTAATGTTTATGTGTTATAATTATTGTTTGTATTCTACATAGTTTTCATTTTTAGTCATTAAAGTTTTCATGTTTATGCTGTAAACATTTTTTAAGTTCACTTTTTTTATCAAACAATTAAATGTTAGCTTTTTAACAGTTTTATTGTTTCTTTTCTGACCTCTTATGTTACTGACTGTTTATGTTACTGACTGTTTATCAAACAATCAAACAATTAAATGTTACTGATCTACAATTTATTGTTTCAAGAGATTGAAAGCAAGAGCTACTGAAGCCACAACCTCAACTCGGCAGAAAAAGCGGAAAGACTCTTTATCGGCAACTTTTTTACAATGGCTTTCTAACCCTAATGTGTGGAAAGAAATTGATGATGTGGTTGATAAACTTATGGATGTTAGGACAAGAGCTTCTAATATTGACTTTCCATCATTTGACTTAGGGTTGGAAGAATTTGAGAATCTTAATGTTGGGCAAGCAAAGATGAAACCAAATGTTGATAAAGGAAAGAAGAAGATGAATTGATGAAATCAAATGTTGTCTTTCAAAAATTCTTTTGTGTAATCTATTTATAGGATGTAACCTTTATTATGATGTTCTTACTTTTGTGATGAAACCAAATGTTGTCTTTAAACAAAATGTGGTTGATAAATTTATGTTGTTACTTTTAGGAAAGTAGTAACTGTTTTATAGGTTTTAGTAACATATAACTTATACAAACTGTATTATCTTTTATGCATGTTTTATATTAATGTTAGTCTTTCTTTCAATTTATGTTATATTTAAATACCTTATATGTGATACATGTGTCATGAGTTTGTTTACTTTTTCAAATTCTTTCTTTCAACTATAACTAGTACTATACCCGTGCCGTGCACAGATTATATACAATTGTGACTTCAGAGATATAAATAATAATTTGTAATTTATTTAGTAAAACACTTCTATCTTAAAAATAAATAATATTTTAGTGAATAAAACATTCTGATAATACAAATATAAGATTGCAGTAAAATGAATTGTAGAATAACATGACAACAAAATAATTTATCACAACGATATCAATGCTAAAATCAAATCATCAGTATTTGTTAATAGACACATCAAGATGACAACAATATGTATTGATCCTGCAAAATAAAATTAAAATTAAAATTAGTAAATAAACATTAGGCATATTGCTGACTATATATATATATATATATATATATATATATATATATATATATATATATATATATATATATATATATATATATATATATATATATATATATATAATATAAAAGATGTTTAGAGAGAGAGTGCCTAGTGAGAGAGTGTCTAGAGTTATTCCTGGAGACCATTTTGAATTTCAAAATTTCGCTACAACTTTTTCAGAGGAAGCATGCTTTTACACGGCGTTCTTCGAGGCGGTGGTTCCTTTCAAAAACACAAACCGTACCCGTCCATATTCCCCAGGTTCTTCATCCCTGTCAACCCACAACCTTCCTAATCTCCCATGGCTATCTTCCCTTTCAACATGTTCCTCCTCAGCCACAATATTACCATCCTTTTCAACCACCATCATCCCAGCCTTCTCGTGCCTACCATCCAACCCAACACCTTTATCCTCAACCACACTTTTACCATCCCCTTCAACCTGCAAATCCCTCCCATGGTGTTTACCCTCGTCGAAAACTTTATCCTCACACGTACGGACCTCGGGACCCCCTTTCATCATATGTGGGCCGTCGTAAATCCTTTTCGCTCTTCATTGATGGGTTGCCTCAGTCGGTTGGACCACAAAGCCTAAGATATCTCTTTGGAAAAGCTAGAACAGTGGAAGACGTTTTCATTTCTAAAAAACAAAGAAAAGGCAGGTATGATGCTTTTGCTTTTGTTCGTTTCAACAACAAAAAAGAAGCTGAATATGCAATCCAATCTTTGAACGGATTCCTCATATTGGGTAAAAAGCTAAACGTATCTTGGGCAAGGTACAATAAAAAAGGTCGACCTTTCTAGGTAAAATCCACCTCGACGGAAAAATTCCAAAACAATACAAAATGGGTCAAAAAACCATCTCTTCGTGATGATAGAAAGCCTTCAGAGTTTACTATGGGTGTAAAAAATTTGGAGAAAACATCTGAAAAAAAAGGCAGCCCGATATCGGTTTCGTCACAAGTTGAGGAAAATAATGATATGGTCTTGGCTTCATCTCAAGGGGAGGAGTTTCTTGAAAAGGAAACCTGCGTGGAAAAAAGCCATGTGCAAAATCAGCCCTTAAACTTGATGAATGATGCTACCTTGGATTCTCCCACTATGGATGCTACGGGTGCATCAAAGATAGTTTCGGCTACCACTGTCATAAACCAACCTAATGTTCCGGAAAAACGAGCTCTAAACTCGGTTACTTGTGCTCCTGTGAGTTTAAATAAACCAATGAATTTAAAGAAACCAATGAATAATTTTAAGGACATTGCAGATTTCCTGGGCTACTACGGCCCTTTAAAATCTTAAGTAAACCAATTATGGAGGTTAGTTGTCGTAGTTTGGTGGTTATGTAGTCGAAGCGAGTGGGTTTTTTCTCTCCTTTTCAATGGTGTTCGTGTTATTCTAAATGTATATTTCAATGGAGCTAGAAAATTAGGACTTGAAGGTGGGCCTTCTCTCTGGTGTCTACGTGTTCTGTGGGTAGTTTTTCTCCTTTTTTCGCCTTTGTCTGGTGTCTGTCTTGGTCGGGTGATTCCAATGGTTTGTTGCTGTGACTCTCGTGAGTGATTCTCTGTCCTTGGTGGTGGTCTTCAAAGGGTGGTCTGACGTGGGCTGGGTTTGTTAAGTATTTCATGGCTTTCTCTCTCCTGGTTTTTGTTCTGCTGGGCATTGTTTGTTAAGTATTTCAAAGCGGTCCTTAACATTTTTTGAGTTTCGTGGAGGTTTCGTATCGAATGCTGTTGCACCAATGGTGTTCTGGAGCTGTTTCTCTGAAGGAGTTTTGACTGGTACTTTTGGTGTGTGGGCCCTTCAAAATTTTCTAGTTTGTGCAAGGGGTGGGTATGGACGGTGGATACTCAGGTTTCTTGGACGTATTGGGTCTTGGTTTTTCGTCCTTTGGGTGCGGTGGTGGTGCCCTTGGCGCTGGGTCTGGTGTACGGCGTACGGTGAGCCTTTGATTTTCTTGGGTTGGTCTGGTTGGTTTTCGTAATACGGATGTCATGGATGAACTGCTGGAGGTTTGGGTCTTAACACTATTTTTCGGCATCCTTTTACGTATCTGATAATTTTGGTGCAAGTTTTGAGTTTTCTTGAGGTTGGGGTGTGGTTTTTCTTGGTGTTGGATGTTGCGGTACTATGTTAGTGTGGTGTTGACGTCGGCCAGACAACCTTGGTCGCTTTGGTGTTGAGGGAGATGGGCTTTCATGTTGAGGTGCTGTGAAAGAAAGTGGCAGGTCCCCCCTTTAAATGGAGTTTTCCTTTTTATCTTGGTGTTAGTCTTTCTGGATCCTTTTACTTATTTCGGGGTTCTATGGTTTTCCTTAGAGGCCTCTTCTACTTGGGTTTATTTTCTTTTGGAGTATGGCGATTTGGATTGCGATGGAGCCGGGACGTTGGTGTTTAGAGGAGGCAAAGAATTGTATAGTATATTACGAGTCAATTAGAGCGGTGTCGACTGCTGGTGTTATTGATGTGGGGTGTTATTTGGTGTAGGAATTGGTGTCGTTTTTGGAAGAGGCGAAAAATTAGAGACTTTGACGATTGGTGTCTTGTTCGTTGGAGTCGGCGATGCTTGCTGGTGGCAGTTACCTGTTATTCCATGGTGTCCCTGGTGCTTCGCGGGTCGTGGTGTTGGTGATTAGGCGTCGTTTTTGTCTTCTAGGAGTTTTTTTTTAATAGTTCTCTTGGTGTGTATGGGGCTCGGACAATATTTTGTGGTGTTTTTTGTATCGTTTGCATACTCCACCCCTATGCTGTATTGGGTGGCCTGTTTCTTGGTTTCCCTTTCCCAATGGCTTTTTTTCCCTACGGGGGTTTTTTTATGCCGGCGGGTTGGCGATCCCGAGTTACAGTGTGGTGTGTTTCTTCCTTTATATAATATTTCCAAATTTTCAATATATATATATATATATATATATATATATATATATATATATATATATATATATATATATATATATATATATATATATATATATATATATATATATAGGGGAGGGATCCAATGAGAAGGGCATTGAAAATGAGAAGGGTAAGAAGCATTCTACACCCTTGATTTCACTTACGTAAAAAAATCTATGGTCACGATTCAGCATAAAAAGCATAATTGTAAAAGTAACTATGTTACACAGAAAGGTAACTATGACATCAATTTTAAAATGTTCTTTTTTTATAACATAGTATCCATTTTTGGATACATAGTAACCAAAAAAATCAAACAAAAATCCTTCTCATTTGATCCTACATCTATATATATATATATATATATATATATATATATATATATATATATATATATATATATATATATATATATATATATATATATATATATATATATATATATATATATATATAATATATATATATATATATATATATATAT